>SJJU01015327.1:0-19168 GCA_012932125.1 Conopomorpha cramerella
TTTGCGTTTGGTAAATGACAGAATTTATATGTCCAACAAACCATTCTAACCGAACCATCTAACAAACGTACAGATTCCTACACTTCTCTCTCTTTCACACCTCTATTATTCCAATGGGGTGGGCAGAATCTTTGTACTCCTTGGTCACTTTAAAGACTTAGATTAAGGACAGGCTTGTTCAAGGCGATTTAGATGAACATGTTTACCTAAAACAGCGCATAGCCTAAAATCACTTTCGTACCTATAGTTAACCCGGATAATATTATGTTTTAAGTTGCCTTTGACGTCGTGTATTGGCGGAAAACATGTGATATTATTTTTACGCCCCAATCCAGCAGCAGACTTTTACCGTTTGATTCTTTAGATTACTTATTATGAATTCTGTAAGGATTAGTGTTGGTGTATGGTTAGTAATCAGGCTTTTAATCCCAAAGCGGGGTAGGCAGAGGCACTTGCTTAATAAGCAAATGCCCATAGTTCACCAAGCGTATTTGTCTCAACGTGACAGGGGGTGAGCCCATCGCCGTTATAGGGTTCATACACCTTGTGGTGTGCAGGTTTCATCATGATGTTGTCTTTTACCGTACGAGAGTTGGGTTGCGTACATACGCTCTGAAAAAGAGTGCCATTGGTACACGTCCAGTAGCCGGACTCGAACCCGCAACCTCCCGGTTACAAGTCAAGTATCCGACCAAGTGGACTAAAGGAATAATAGGAAATATAATATTATATTACCTTATTCACGGCGACGATAAGCAGCCCGCAAATCAGTATCGTGAAGCAGAGGTTGACTGTAAGGATTATTCTCGGAACTGAAAAACATAAACAATAGTTGTTTTTATTAAGTTCATGCCACGTTTAAAATTATCGTTATCGTAGTTATGTGAACGAAACGATTTCTTGTAAAAATGATAGAAATAAATGAATACAGCAGAATTCATGACGGAATAAATTATTTCTACATCACTGTGTAGCAGTGGCGTGCACACCAATAGGCAAAAAGACACTGCCTACCTTAGTATTTTGGTTACCCGACCTAATACTAGAGTTATTGCTAGTTACTTTTTTGTTGTACTCACGACATAGGCTGACGAAGGTCCTGTGTTTTGTGGGTGAGTAGATAGGTATCTGCGTTTCGTAAATACAAGTTATCTATACATACATAATCCTTGGAGATTACTGCCTACCTTGTCGTAAAAGCCAGTGCTGTATAGAACCATAAGTATCGCAATTTAGAAAGGAAGCAGGAATAATCATGGCAAAACAACGTTTTCTGAGTGAGCTAATTAATGACAGGTAATTAATAATTTAGTTTCAAAGCTCTTTCAAAACGGGAATTCACAGCAAATGATACTCACTGTCTAAATCTGCCATTTTCTTGTCGATGTCATCATCGAAGATGAATGTGCTGAAGCGGACCTCGTGTCTCGGAGCCAGCCACACCACAGCTATTGTCACTATAGAGGCTATGATGCCCAGCACTCCTATGACGAGGGTGCCAGTCCTTGTCGACGTGCAGCAACAGAATGTCTGCAGACGCTTCATTTTGGTATTTTTGACAGTCTTCTTTGCTTTCCCTTGTAAATGCTTTGGTATCACGAAGGTTCAATGCTATCTTCGGAAAGACTGCATGCTTCTGGAACAGACGGTAATGGTTTTGTTAGAAAGGTATATTGTAATAATTATTATATTATGTGTTAAGCTCCTGTAATCTTTAAATTAGGATACCTGGAAAAAATCGCAATGAGCGATAAGGTCGCCTTTTGCAACTTTTCCATTGTAATTTTTTTATATTTGTAATGTACAGTGTGCAATAAAGAGTATATTCATTCATTCATAATTATTGGTATCGTAAAGCTGGGTACTGAATTGGGTCACGCACTATATTACAAAATTCGCAGCGAGCATTCTCTCATTTCATAAAATTTACAATGAGTACAAATAGTAGAACATCTACTATACAGTAAATGCTGGGCTTGAATATTTATTTTATGGCATTATGCTTCGTGACGACCGCCAAGGAGAAGAAAAACCGTGTGGAAAATTTATGATGAATGAAAATGTATACTGTAGCGATCCTCGGGCTCCTAATCAAGTATTCCTAGACATTCAGAATAATGTAGGATAATTATCATTAGGCATATTTATTTGCCTACAGGCAAAGGTTGGCTGGAGTACTCGTAATACTTCCGCCTTTTATAATATGACGGGGTTATCAATGATTTTATAGAGGTTGACTGTTTATTTATGAAAATATTGATATCCCAGACAAACAAAACAAGACGGAAGTGTTCCTTGATTGTATTAATAGTGGAATGTTAAATTAACTATTGTATAGTATTATGTAATATACATATCAAATTACAACGCGCACTTTGGGAAGTTTTTAAACATTTTTAGCAGTTCTTGAAACACCCGAAAATATAATGAGAATCAGCAACAAACATGGACTTACTAACTTGCTTTGCATTTATAATTTTATTGAAAAAAGAACAGACTTCTATCAGTACTAATCGCCCGCCTGTATATTTTTTAAAATTCCCCTCGATTTATAGGGTCATCATCATACTCTGTTTTCATTATTCACCTTGGTATGTTCTTCATCATCATCATCATCAGCCCATACTTGTTCACTGCTGGACATAGGCCAGACGGGACCTTCTTCGATCCAAATCCATATTACGGTTGGATTGAGAACAATTTTTTGAAGTAGCTTAAAAAACGTGTAATCAGGAAGGTTTCCTTCACGGCACTTCAATCAATTATCATCATCAGCCCATATTTGCCCACTGCTGGACATAGGCCTCTCCAATTGCACGCCACTGTGAACTGTTTTCGGCTTCTCGCATCCAGCTTCTGCCTGCGCTTTTTCGCTATTTATTGTCTTTAACAACAGTTTCTTTTAGTCAGCTAGCTCTCTTCGATTGCGCGATGTTTAGAGGTGTTGTGTACACAAAATTATGTTGTCCCAGAATGTTTGCTCACGAGCGTAGTAAGTTACCAGAGAAGTACAAAACATGGCTGCCAAGTATTTCAAAAGTTATTAACCTGTACGTAAATTGACAGTCAAAACAACACTAATAATAAACTGCTTTTAATACGAATCGTAACCTGAGAAACGACATCCCATGGGATTTCTTTCTTTGTGTTTCTCCCCTCTTTAACATACAACATAAATGTTAGGATGAAACTATTTTAGTTCGGAGAGTAGTTAATGAAATCCACTAATGAACTACTTATTATTGCCCATTACTACCAAATTGGGATTCAAATTATCTTTGAAAGAGTTATTTATTAGAAGTTTACCTTAACAGGAAGAACATTGTCGTACCTAAGGGATAAGGAGATCTAAAGGATTATTTCCAGAGTTAGTGACATAATATTAAGTCCACCCATTGAAATAGCGGCAGGCCCTCGTCCAGCAGTGGACGAGGCTGATAATGATGATTGTACTTTTGGTGCAACAAAGTATTAAAATAATATTACAGATTCCCTACTGATAATATGTATATTTATACCGCAGAAAAAGTACCATTTAGCTCTGTATCTGGATTAGGTACTGGTAGTTTATTAAATTTCTAGCATGTCCTTAATTATACAGGTCTTCCCATCGACTGAGTATGTTGTCAAAATCTGTTAAAATAATATTGTATGTACCGCGGCGGTTTTACCTACCCGCACATTTTTTTCGTTGCCGTAGGATTTTTGTAATAAAAAATACTATCCAATGTCTTTAATAGAGGTTTAAAGAGACTTAGACGAATGAAAAAGCAAGAATATCAATAGAAACAAACTGTGCGTTCATAAATAAGTATTAATGGAATGGACTTGTATCTGGAATCCTGCATGAGTCATTGAAGTACGACGGACATGATCAATGGAATATATTTAACATAGTAAATGATTCAGGTAAGGCAATTCATGTAATAAAATTATTATTATTATGCTTCTTAAAACTTTGTAATACATTACGGAAGTCAGAATCATATGTACGCATTGCTGTGTAGTGCATACATATTTTTCTTCTTATCCATCTTTAGTTTAAATATTATGTGCTAGCCCCCTCGGGATCTAGCCCAGTTGTCATTGATTGGCCTCTTCTCTATTCTGATCGCCGCTGTAGATACTGGCTCTATTCCTGACAGGAGTCACAGTGGTGGGAAAGTGGATAGGAATATCCTGATATGCCTATTAAACATCATCTAAACAATTCGTAACACATTAGTTCCATGGTTTAGTAAGGTCAATGACTCAAGCCTGCCTATGGTACGCTCTGACGTCATTTTACTACGAAAATAATGACGAATGACCACAGCATAATATTGTCCTTAATACTCATTCAATCAATGAGTAACTTGTTCAACCGTGACACGAATAAATGGTATACTATAGGGGATTTTAGTGCTGTGTAGTAGTAGGAGAGCACTCAAACACAAAATCATTTAACAACATCTTCAAAATTAATCTTCAAGCGGTCAATATGTTAAAACGGCGGCCATCCAGGCGGAGAATTGTGATGTGCTTTTGGCAAGGCCTATGTCAAGTAGTGGATATGAATGAAGTGGATATACATGAAACTTACTTCTAAAAACACATGTGTTTTTCCATTACACCCATAAAATGAATTGTGTTCTTATAGTGTTCAATAAACTCGTACAAATGTATGTAGGTGTACACCTACCTTGTTGGCAATGTACAGTGCCCTTTAAATTCCTGACTTACAATAGTACGCCCGTAATGCACAAATAAATAGATATAATGTAGAGATAAATGTTTTTGACGTTGCTATAAAAAATAAATACATGTAGGTCACCTACCGCCAATAAACATTGCCCTACCGCGTAGTTGTGTATGTTGTAATATAGGTTAAGCGAGGCCCTACCACCGGCTGCGTCGGAACATATGAATAAGGCCGCTTGTACATGCTAAGAAATAATTTTAAAGAAAAAGGAACCGACTTCCATTAGCCCTCGTCGCCTGACACTACGATTTTAAAAAAAAAAACCTCTCGATTTATCTGGTCTGCCATCAACAAACTCTGACTTTCCTATCATGGGATCACTTTTAATATATCTTCTTGCCAACATAGAAAGATGAAGTTATCCGCGAACAAACATAAAAAACATATATACGGTCGAATTGAGAAATACTCCTTTTTGTCGTTTAAAGAGTGACATTTGCAACAATTCGTGTTGTTTTACCCTACGTTTCCGCTGACCAAACAGTAGAGATACAGAGATAGAGAGAGTACAGTAGACATACAATTTTGACATGTGATCATCATCATCAGCCACGTGTGTCAGGTGATAATGGTCAGTTGTTCGTGAAATACGGAATAACCAGCGAACATGGATAATATAGTATTATATTTTTTTTTTTGATTATTTACTATTTTCTTGTCTTCATCCGATATACTTTCGTACCGAGATTTTTTTTTATATATATACTTGGCTCTTATGTTCAGATTTAAAGCCGACAATTCTGCCACAAACAAAGTACTCTTTGTGTTCAAGTTGGTATCATTGTCTATCGATAAAGACTTCAATAGTCAAAGTCGTGTCAAAAACTCATTAAAACGTGAGGGTGGACCATCACATTTCAATTCTGCGTGGGAAATTACACGGGAATAATAAATTGCTCAAACAGGAGTCCTTTCCTTTACTTTTCACTCTCACTACATTATTTTTTATCACCAGCACATTATTACACTAATTCCACAATATTAACACAATAATTGCAGCGAAATATTAATTTTGAAAATAAGAAATTAAGAAGCCATTTGAATCTCATCGCTACCCGTATAACCAACCTTCGTACCGGAGATCCGGTTAAATTATTGCGGTATAAAAGTTGGTCACATCAATACACATCAATATGGTGGAGTTATTCTATTATGACAAGTAAAATGAACGCACGAGTTTCAATCCTAGGATGGTACACATACTCCAGTATTCATTTAGAACCGGCTTCTTTTCGTAACGTGTACAAGCGGCTTAATGATTTTGTGTGGAATTGTCAAAATTAAATGATACTTGTGTAGTACTTACAGTACATAGCTTCTTTTGTGCAATCAGTGTGGTAATTAATGGAATTGTACAAAATTAGACATGTGTCAGTCAAATTATTTATACATCATCAGCCGCATGACGTCCACTGCTGGACGAGGGCCTACCTCAATGATTTCCATGAATAATTTCGGGGGAAATGCCAATAATCGCCACGCTTGGCAGGGAGGTTGGCGATCGTAGTGGTGTTGTGGTTAACGTCACAGAGAGCGCTGTCCGTCCACTGGAGAGTTCCTTCAGCTCGTACGATCCCCAAGACGGGAAAAGTTGTGCTGGGGTGATGACACATGTACATTCATGATATTTCCCTCCAAATTATCATGGAAATCATTAGACGAATATTTATTGTTACCAATAAAAAAATGTAATTTTATAATTTTGTTGTTGCAACATCGTATATTTTTGTTCTTAGATGTAAGATTTACGCAATAAATATTGAATACTGATTGGTCGCCCGACCTTAGGAAACCCTGCGCTCAACTGTTAGATGTTTTCATTCCGCACCGTATGTACGTACATAGTCTATACAACGTATTAACGAATAAACGTAGAAACTATGAAACTGCATACCCAGCATCAGGTGTAGAGACCATTTCAGCACAATATAACATAGGTTATATTTTTTAGTTTTGGTACTTGGTTTTATTCTTTCTTAACAGCTATTAAGAAGGTACTTAGATCAACAAGCTCGAGCTTACCCTTGTTATTTCATTCGCGCCGATATACCCGGTGAACAATATTGAGTTATAAAGTCTGTGCGCGTTTTATTAAAAAAAAATAGTCTATATAGGTCGGTAGGAACCATCAATGCTGCCCGCTGGAATTGAGCACGGATCACAATAATGGCTGATGATTGAAGTATGTATACTCGTAGTTTAATTCTGTAACTAGGCCAATCGGTGGTTAATTCGATCATTAATATCGGTACAGTTAGAGGGCAAAACATAAGACAGTAAAATGGATAACGACTAGGAATTGTACCGAGGTGTAATGGATTTCTTTTGCAATAAGTTTTATTGCCAAGAAGCATGCTTTTATTCTTATGTATTAAAATTATAGTCTATAATAAAAGTATTGCGGGACCAGTTTGCTAATAATTCAAGAAATATTTGTATGTATAACTTTGACCAACGAAGTCTTAGTGAAAAACATTTCGCTTGAACTACCCCCGTAGTGATATAAACCGTGAAAGGTGGCGTAATATAAACCTTCTTCTAAATATTGAAGAAAACCTCATCAAAATCCGTTGCGTAGTTTAAAAGATCTAGGCATACATAGAGACAGACAGCGGGAGGCGACTTTGTTTTATACAGTGTATTGAATTCCAACATAAAATTGGTACTGCGTTCTTGTACAATATTGTGATCTCTACATAACGTATGTAATTGACGTTGAAGGAAAAATGCAGAACAAAATGTTGTCCGTTTATACAGCGACGCAACATTACTTATTGACATATTGGTATTTAATTTTATCGCCACTCAATCGCATATGTATATATACGTAAACAGGCAATGTAATTTATATTCATCTGACTCTATTCCCGTCTGATTTGACCCCACGAACAAGAAATAAACAAAGTTGGAGGTCGCGTTTCCTTTACTACAACCGTTACAAGCCGACCTGTACAGTCTAGGAATTTGTTTACATTAAAAGATCAAGTTAAAAAAGTAAAATATACTACGTCTGGATCAAGTACTGGTGCAACGACGCAAGCACGACCGACGGTCCAGAACAATGCTGCCATTGTTCCAATTCCCGGCACTTGAAGGTATACAGCATCCGAGCATCAGTGACACCTCATGCGGTACAGTTTACTTGAAATGAAAGGTCAAGCTCATGCATGTGGTGGATATTGAACCAATGGGTCTGGGAGGAAGTGTATTGAGTGAACCCGTAAATTATCTAGCAACAGATTATACTAATGCGGCTCTCTGGTTTATAGTTTGTACAAAGTTATAGCTGAGCTCCATTTCAAAGAAATTTACGTATTGCGTTAGTCCAAATTGAACTGTTCAGTAAAACTACGTTGGTCTTTTACACTAATGCGCTTGTGGAATGAAATGTTCATTCTTTGATTCGAATGCCTATTATACTATACGACAAAGGAAATAAAATATAAAGTGTGTTTTACATTTTTGAATATATTACGTTGATGTAGGTAAATTCTTAGTTTTATTAGACATTTTAAGAACACTCAGATTCCTCACGAAAAAATTACGAGTTAAAAAGTAGTATAAAGTTGTTAAATTGTTGCTTGTTGTTGTTAAAGCTATTTTCGAATCCTAAATATTATTCTTATGGCAAGCCTACTAACTCACGGCGGCCACCCCATACTCTTGTAAGGTTTGAGTTGGACCTTTATAAAATACGAAAATAATCGTATATGACGATTTTCGGTATCTCTTTTATAATTATAATATAAAAAAAAAATACACTTCACGCCTTTAAATCCCAAAGCGGGGTAGGCAGAGGCACTTGCTTAATAAGCAAATGCCCACGGTTCACCAAGCGTATTTAACGCAACGTGATAGGGGGTGAGCCCATCGCCAATTATAATAAATATACTGTTTCGATATACTGCGTGTATATGAACCCTGAGCTTAGAAACGTTGTTGGGATCGACAAAATGAACATATTTTGCATATTATGTAATATCATTTGTCCCTTTGAATAGCCGCTCGCAATGAAATTTCTTTATTGGTTACCATATCATAACGAATTAATTCACACAAAGCGAACTTGTTTAACCAATCACAACGGAGATCAAAATATTTGATTGCATTGTCAAATTGATTACGCAAGAAACCAGTTGTTATTGTTCTAACCTGCCTTCAAAGGTCCCTACCGACCAATTTCCCTAGTACAGTGTGTATGTACAGTCACGGATACAGGTGGAAAGGAAATAGTGTTATAATTTCACTCCCAAGGCCTCACTGCAATAAAAAGGGAAAACATAATGTCAAAGTGGCAATTACTCCACTGTCTAATAGATAATATAACACGACGCGACCTTGGCAAACACTGCCAAGTTAAAATGAGCTCTATTAACTGTGAAACTTAGTACAAATACAGCGTATGAAACACCTGACTTTCCGCACATTTCCGCTATCATTAAGTGCACATTTTGAAGCAACCTCATAAAAGAGAAATTGCAAGCTCGTTAAGCTCAACCTATATGTTGTCCTACTTATACGTGTAGGTGTATGAAAACAAAACACATTTGCAGTAATTGGTCGTAAATGGAAAAAGTGAGGGGTGCGGCCAGATTCGTGCCCACCAGCGCGTCTAATGGCCAGAGAAGGCCGAGCCAATGCCAGGTGAGGGTTATTTTGAGATAGGTAACTTGATTAGCTGACGGACGACTTTATGGCCTTCTACCTTTTGCAACCCTACCTTTATTTATCTCGGTTGGTTGCTATTAGACGAATAGGTAATTCACACACACAAAGAGTTTTTTAAAAGTTACTGGTTCCCGTGAGTTTGTAAATAAATGAATTTTCGTATTGTGTAATTATCTGTGTCGTAAATTATATCCCCCCACGAAGTTTCGGAAAACCCAAACAGTAGTTATTCCGTGAAGAGGTAACAAATATACACGTCTCACATTTCACATGAATTTCAAACTTTCCCATTTATAATTTGAATCCAACCGAAAGACATGCGGTTGTCGTCCAATAGAGGAAACGGATTTTCGAAGTGTTGTTTCATGGTGTTTCGTTTATTGTAATCATATTGAGAAGAAAGAATGTAAGTAAGTGTAAATATTATTATGCACGTGTACCTATGTCAAATATGAACCCTGTTAGACAAAATTATAGTTTCAACTTAAACATAATGGAGTATGACAGACTGTTAACGAAAGGTAGAGTTAGTCTTTGGCAAACATTGATTTTAAAATTATCAACCCATTGATTGTAGCATGAAATAACATAGACAAATGGGATAAAAGTCCGTGACCAGACATAAATTAAAAAAAATAATCGTAAAGCTCTACGTAAAAAATGTAAATCACATTCCACCGCCGCCGCCGCGCTGCCGTTAACGATTTTAATTTTCTAATTATAACGATAACACGCGGACCCTTGAATGAAATATTCCATCACGCTATGGCCGCCTCTCTAAATAGAGCATCATAAAACTGTGCGTCTAAAACTGTCGCTTGTCTGGACATAGCACCAGATTGGAGGAAACTGCGGCAGGGCGGTCGCCTTTTGTTGACACGCTTCAAGGTATACGCTAGCTACTGGCCGCTCGCAGACGTTTCGGAAAGTGAGTTGTTGATTCTTTTTATAAGCGGAGTTTTAAAAGTTCATAGCCGGACTAGGTGATCTGGAAAAAAATGTTTTGCCAATGTATATAAACCTTACTCTATTAAAGAAAACCGCGTCAAAACGGACAGCGGGAGGCGAATTTGTTTTGTACTGTGTAAAATAAGCTTACCTTTTCGTAAAACCCGGCATGATCTTTTAGTAAAATGTTGGCGTGCGTTTAAGTTTGAGACCTTTGTACATCAGTGAGTCAGCAGACATGTTGAAGCGGAGTTTATCTGTGTGATGAGGAATGAGGAGTTCCTCAGAAGAATCAAAGTTATGGTTATGATGATGTGAAGTGTGCATTTTATGGTTCAGTGTGCGTATTTGATTTTACTATAGGTAGGTATTGGAAATAGTCTATGCGCATTGGTTATAACGGTATAGAGTAATTTTGGTAAAAGCAGCAGGTATTCACAGAATTAATTGGTAAAAGTCAGCGTGAAAAAAAAAATCATTAAACTTTTGTAATGTCTTATGTCAAGTAGTGGTTATAATTATCATCAATTAGTATGTTCCGTACATGTTCTTATTGTTTTGAAATGATCAATTGCCAGTTACAATAGTATAATGCGCGGGCGCACGCTTCCGAACGGTTACGCAACTCGCGCTGACATCATTGGTCGTTCGCGGTGACTGGTTTAATACCGCCACACTGTGACGGACTTGTCGCATTCTCGAAATAAGGGGCGACAGTTTCTTTAGTCTTGCTGACAGATGGAGCTTGAAATACGGTGAATGTGGCGCCATCAAACGGACAGGCAGGAAAGATGAATTAAGTGTTGAGGAAGTGTTGCAACGACGACGTTGGCAAAATAGTCGTGTGTGTATCTACGGAGTAAAGGTTCGAAAATCTACGGTCCGTATCCTGAAACAATAATCAGAACCCAAGTGTCGCTAGAGCATTGTTTATCTCGTTAGCACAAACACGATTAGAGCGCGACAAACTTTACTTGGGCAGTGATCTATGCTTGAGTGATATTTGGAATACGGCTTTTAGTATCGTCCATAGAGTAGGTTTTAATTTAATATTTTCTTCGGAGCCGTGATGACTGGGAGTTATCTAACCCCCAGTCATCACGGCTCCGAAGTTACTTACATCTGTAAGTAACAGTTTGACATGCTTCTAGTGCCTGCCAACCACTATATGGGGACAAGGTATATAACACGGGCAGAAAATTCCAATGTAGATTATTTCGAGCCTTTCAAATTGGTCTGATGTGGTCAGGATACTTCAAAGTACGGTATTGCGGAATATAATCAAGTCTAAAGCGAACACTCATAGCCAATGTATGAAACATTACGATGTCAGTAAATTACTTTAAATGTCAACTGTATTGGCGCTACCTCAACTAAGTAAATGCCAGTGAAGAAAAAAAAGGATGGTTCATTTGCTTGTAGGATATTATTTAGGGAAGACCAGTTTCTCTGAATCAATATCAAAGCCACTAGGATGTGAATGTTCATCAAAGTATTCACTCCTCTTGCAGGCACTGCATAATAAATGTGCACAATGACCTTAGCAAAAAAATAAGCATACAGAAGCACAGCTGCTCTAACACTGTGGTGAGAGAAATATTAATGTATATTTTACTACATGTAATTTTTTCCCTGTGAACCTTTAAATATATAAGCCTCGACCTAATGTTTCATTACCTTTCTTTCCACATGCTTCATTATTACCTATGTCTCACTAATCAGACTTTATTAACGGAAAGGGAATAATAAATACATATATTGCAATAGGATTTTCACGAATTGGGATTATGCTCTTGAGTATATGAACATAATGTACGTATTAAAAAGAGAAAAATCTTCAATCCAATCTTTTACATTAGTGCTCTACGACTACACTGCCTCAAAGTCAAAGGAAACGTTATCGGAACGTCATAAAAAGCAATAATAATAAACTAAAGTTAGATAAGGCAATGTCACCGCAGCGGCAGAGAGACTGCGTGCACGACAGACGACTAACGGAATAAGTTGAAACGATCCTTATAACGTTTAAACCATTATCCTGGTCTAATACCATGTATTCTTCCATAGATGGTGTAGGCCAGTTAGATTTGTCGCAGAATATATTTACTCTGTCCAAGAGCAGTTTAGTTACTAGAAGTAGAAAACGTTATTCGCTGGAGGGCATGGATGTCGGGCTTTATAGAATCGGAATTTTGGGCCCTGAGGAAATCATGTAATAATTACTTACTTATCTTTATATACTATGTATGTAGACTATCTAAATTATTAAAGCTACCACTGTGAAAAAATGGTTTCTTTGTGCAAAAAAATGTAAAAACGAAATTTTCTGTGGATGGTTACATGACAGTATTGATGTTTGTACTTCTGTAGTACTTACTAATTTAGACAAAACTTTACAGTCTTGTCGTTTTTAATCCAGAATACGATATTGCCTGTAGTACGTTACATATTATAAAATTTCCGTTTGGCAGCAATGTAAGTTAGAAAAACGTTAAGGCCAGTACGAATTTTATTCGGTCAGAAAGTAAACTATGTTGTTGGATGTTGATATATTAAAACTAGGATCACAAAATAGAACTGCATAAGAGACCGCTACGCAAACGTGGGCGTCTCATTTACATCTTTAGGATACTACCTATAATATGAATCAACATTGTAAACATACCACCCTGCCAAATTTGTGAAATATAGTACCTATACATATGAAGCTAGCTAAATCAGATTTCAAAATGTTTACATTTGCCAGCATTGCATCATCACATGCACAATCTGATGTATTATAATTCGGAACCACTAACGTATTTGAGATTCAGGCGAATAAGGATCAATTTAAAGTGGTGTTGTTCTTAATAGTTAGTTATTTTGCCGTATTACCTGTAGTTGCATATGAAGAGAAAACGTATCTTGGCACTTCGTCAGAAGTCATCTCGCCGGTCATTACTCCGCTGAAGGTCGGTACGGTTGTATCAGAACTCTTTCTGTGTCATTGTCAACTTCAATAGCCATTGCTATTTGCGATTCCGCTTCCATTGTATAAAATACGCGTCCGTCCGGTTTACAGTAATTATTGATATCGTGAATTTAAATTGAGAACAGTTTGGTTTTCTGTACATCTACTATATAAAATAAGTTGGGTTTTCCTCCCTGACGCTATAACTCCAGAACGCACGAACCGATTTCCACGGTTTTGCATTCGTTGGAAAGTTCTCGGGCTCCGTGAGGTTTATAGCAAAGAAATTCAGGAAAAAATTCAACAGAAAAGCGGGTAAACGAAACGAACCCATCTGGTGGCGAAACGGAGTTCGCCGGGTTTGCTAGTCATCTATAAATAATATAAAACACGTACGCTTCCGGAAATATCGAAGTCCAGGTACTCCAGAATCCGAGGTATAGATAGACTTATACTGAATGAGAACACCATGGAATGTAATGAGGATGAAAAACAAAACATTATGTCACTGCTAGGTATTCTTAAAAAGTTAGTTAAAAATCAATCACTACTTTATATTTTTTGTCAGAGCGTCTTTTTTGTGGGTGTTTTCCACAACCTAATGGAATATACGAAAAAAACGAATCACTAAACAGAATTAAATTTTCTTCCGTATGAAAAAACATCGGCTTGATGTTCTCATTTCAAATGGTACTGTTTAAAGAATCTGAGCAGATATACCATAAAGACGTATTTCAACAAGTACCTACTGCAACAGCTGGTCTGTGAGTAAGCGCTTCTTCACACACATTGCATTGGTTAAACATCAACAAGGTATCATTCTCCTATACGACGTGTTGATTTAACCACATGGTTATTCTCCAGCTGTAACTGTGCTTTCAATGTTTAGTAAAAATGTTAATAAAACAAACGAAAGCGCATGTAAGGTAGCTTATTTTGCCGCGTTTCTCGGAAGGTTGTGCGACCAAATTGTGTACCGATGGATAAAAATTTCAAAGCCTCTGTACGAGATGCGAGAACGTTCTCATCAAACCCGCATACCAAAAGGTACGTGAACCATCTGTCGGCGATTGGCTACGTACTTATCAGTTAAGATTAAATACGCTTGGAAATATTGCTCATTTGCTTAGCCTGAGCGAAAAGTTCTGAGTGTAGTCATACATCATAGTCTGTATGAAGTCATATTTAACATATTCTCAGAAACACAAAATAGTTCTTTGTATGCTCTGTACACCAGTCAAAATGGGTTTCTTACAGAGCACTGACTAAAACAAGTACTACAAATATTACTAGTTTCCATACATTTTCATTCAAAGGTCTTCTACCTACAGAAACTTAATTCATATCTGAGACTGCGAATTTTGTAGGCGTTGATCGCCTTGACGGTAAATCAACTTGTCCGCTAGTGACGTCATCCGAGCAAACAATAAAAACAATAATATAACCTCGCGCATTGCGGAAAGTCGAGTGTCGTGTCGTTTTGTACGTTAAACACATCAATACATATAAAACAAAGTCATCCAGTTGTCTGTCCCCATGTGGGCTGACATCTTTTATGAAGTGCAACGGATTTTGATGCGGATTTCTTTAACATATATATATATAGAGAGAGAAATTCCTGGAAGGTTTATATGTATAATACTATGATGTATATTGGTAAAACAACGTTTGCCGGGTCATACAGTAATGTATACAATTACTAGTGGGATTAAGAACCTTTGGAGACGTCGGAGTCAGGTTACTTCTAGCTTGAAAGTTTGGTATTAGCTAGATTAAGTAGTCGCTAGCGCACGTATCGGTTAGGCATTTCCGTTAACTCTGCTGGATGAAAAATAGCAGCCTAGAGTAGACTAGCATGGGACTTATCGTAAAATTTCCTTCTACTGAAAGTTTTTCACTAGTAAATATTTGTTATTAGGTATTATTATAAAGATAAAAGATTTGTTTGCTTGAATTGGTTCCGAAACTAATGGACGGATTTAAGTCGGGAAGCAACATAATAATCTACATGTCACTTCATTAGGTACTTAGATGAATGGTTTAAAAAAATGGTAGATATCCACTTTGGTAGGTATGCATAGTAATTACTCATTTATAAGACTAACAGAAACGGAAGCGCACGCTAAATGATGCCAATAATAATTATAGTGTATCTATCCAATATGGGCTTGTAATAGCTACAATCATTTCTGAAATTGATCGATATGTCAGCAAAAACCGTAGAAAATTGAGCGTATGTTGCGCAGTGAGCGGTTCTCTGAACGTATTAGGCGATGACTCATCATTCAAGCAGCTGAGCGAGGATTATAGGCCTACTTGGAAAAGAAACAAGAAAATATCTTGCCGCGTCCAAAGTCCGGAAGCGCTGAAGAACGGAGAATTTTCCATGACAGACTTCAGTTCCTACTGCTGTCATTAATGTCACACTCTGTATATAAGACATCAGTGACAGATGTAGGATGCAAAATCTTTCACATAAACGTCCTGGAAAAAACCACATTAGTCACTTCAAAATGGTCACCCTCTCAAGGATAGACCGCACCCAATGTTGCGTAACCACAATGTTGGATGCATTCAGGACGCCCGGCTGAGAGGTCTTTCTACACCTGATGTTTATTTTTACGAGGGATGTGTCATTGGTGTACTTCGTAGGTTAAGGTAAATATTTATGGTCACGCAACGGCATGACTCATTCTTCCGTTTTCATTCACGAATTACATACCTATACTATACATACCGTAGTATCGCGTCCATAACGAGGTTTTTTTTTTAGAAAAAAAAACCAGAAAAGAGCGAGCCCGAAGACGATCATAGAATAAAGTACCTACTTGCATCTCTTTCGGTTCCCATTATTTTTGACAGATTTATTTTTCAGAAAACTCGTTATTTAGAATGAATCGTATCTATGGAGACAGGATACCTCCTTGTGATGTTCACTACAAATCATGGGCAAAATAAGTAAGGGTGATAAGTTGCTACCTTACTTGTATCCACCATCACCCAATGTAAAATTTGACCTTAGTGCAATATGCCATTGATATTATTGTGTGAAGAACTTATCATACATTTGTAAGCAATAAGAACGTATTCTTATAATAAGATATTGTAAGAGTTTGATTGTCAATTACAGTTTATGCGTATAATAGTGTAATTACTTCAAGGTTATTTATTTTATTGTCTCTCAATTTTCAAACAATGAAATTTGTGTCTTGTTTATCTAAATATCGCACACATGAATATATTATGGTGCTCTGGATACGCGTTTCCACATGGTATTTATAAAATTGCATCAACTCTAATTAAATTGCACGTTCAAGTTCCTTCCGAGGCAATCTTGATTGTCACAGGAAGTTAAAAAATGTTTCGCGTAGGTCGTCTAGATACAAGTTTGGTGACCTGATTGAAGGTGAGCCGGGGAAAAAAGCGAGTCTGTAATTAACGTTCAAAAGTAACGGATAATGTGTTTGTAGATAACTAGATTATGTAATATTAGCTTAGGTTAGTTTCATCCATTAGCTAACACTCTATACAAACAAAATTCACTCACATATTCAGTATACCTAAGCGTAGTAGGCGTTTACTTACTTAGCAAACAACACACGGTTAATCAAACATAATTACACATTAACTAGCTGACCTGGCAAACGTTGTTTTATGAGCTACAATACTGCCAAGTTAGGTACATCAAAATCCACCCAGTACTTTCTGCGTGAAAGAAGGACAAACATCCATCCATCCAGACATCCATCCCAACTTTCGAATTTATAATATTAGTAGGAAGTAGGATTCAACGTTATAGATGGCGTGCCCATCGATGTTGATTGATTTATTATTGCACTGAGGTTCAATTGGGCACATTAAAATGATTCTGGTGACATAAGTCATGTTGGATATCTACGTCTTCAAAGGTTTTCCTAAGACAATAAGAAATTAGTACATTTTAGTCCGTAATCATCAAGTAAGGCTCAATAATCTTTCTGTCTTCTTCTTCCTTAACTTTTTATTCTACTTTTTTTTTAAATTACTCGCATACATACAACCACTGTCACGTTTATATGTTTAAATGTAACCTTATTTCTTTCTCATACATTAAACCACAAAGGAGTATCTGTAGAGTTTCATCTAGTTGACTAAAAGCCCAAGAGTGGAAAGAACAATAAACAGTGTTATCTGTTATCACGTGTAAAGCTTCCGACCCCATTTCTCCACAATTTCTTCACAGTCTTCGTTATCAGCAATTAGTGATGACTGCGTAAGTGCCTGTGCTACCACTGCGTCTAATTTCTTTTAATTAGTGTTTGCATCGGCTACTGTTGAAGCTTCTTTCAATATTAACATGGAGTCGATGAGAAATTATCGTTAGGCTCAAATATCCGGTTGCCTAATGTTACCTGATATAGAAATATTTATGTATATTCCGGTTCAGTTTTCTAATGCACGTTATATTCAAACACAGATAAAAAAAATATAATCCCATGGATATTAGGATTACAGGGTGATTGTCTGGAAATTTTTAACACGAAAACCCATAAAATAAATTCAACAAATCAACATCTGTGAGGTTATAATTGACCAAGGACTCTCCCAACTTTCTGACCACCCTATTGGGGATTATCGATAATACCTCGAACGAGGAACTACATTGACAACTCAAAAATATCGACTTCGCAGATGGAGCCCTTATAGATAATGATATGTGAATGATAACTGTTTTATTATGTCTATCTTTTCATTCATACGCAACACGGTATAAGCGAAAAAAAGACAAAATACCTCTTTCATGACCATAATGGAACATAAACAGGGGATAAGTACTATTACGTAAATAACATTAATATCCATCGCGTATGTCAATCAATAGCCCCTGTCTGCAACTTGTCGATGCCTATACCGTAAGGTTTATGGAATCCATGACTTGTAAGTACCTACCATGATGACCAAGTTTAGCAATACTGTACTCGTATTACTTTGAAAGATTCACTGGAATAAACTACATTGTAAACTAGCTCTTATGTTTACAGAATGCTGATGTCAACGTGACCAAGATCGTACATCCATTGGTAGAGGCATGTTCTCGTAACCGTCTGTAAGTAGTCGACTGTCACCACCATATAGGGGGCTAGGTAGTTGGGAAGCGGAGTTGGCGACTCAACTCACGTTATGTCGTGAGCGTGGTTTACTGTTGAGAAACGCGCCGAGATAAAATAGGTATATACGATGTAAGAATTATTGGTAAACGAGGTAAGGTATATTATCACTTAGCTGATGTATGGAAATCTATAGGTTTTATGGTATTATTACGAAACGTGGACTGACTGATTGGTTGGCTTAAATTATATTTTTATACCAAGATGAATGAGAATGTTGATTGTAAAAAGATGGTACTTATTTATTTGGTTCCGTAGTAGTCTCTATTTTTGCAGATATTTTATCCTGTTCTATTTGCGAATGTGGCAAATAGATCTTTCAAAAAGTTTAAATGCATTTTTCTTTTATTTATTTCTGAAGAATTAATAATTATTTTCTTCTAGGCGGTATTACAAAAATAGGTATATTCTACATAGATATCCCTGTATTCAATTGACTACGCACAGAATGGTACAGGATCAATTCATAGGCCAAAATATAATTTGATTCAATAGGAGTTGATTGTCGTGTTACCAACAATGAATCTGTGGTTACGATTGATCAATTTAGGGACCCTATCGGTTTTATTAGTCAACTAGTTTGGGAATACACTGAATGTCACTGCTTGAACTTTAAGTTTTTGGGTCTGTATGTTATGTTTATGTCTATGTACAGTCGGCCAAGTATCTGGGACCTAAGTCTACTACAAGTTGGTAGTTGCATCGCTCTTGGCA
>SJJU01015329.1:0-17032 GCA_012932125.1 Conopomorpha cramerella
CGGTCACCTGACCCCAAACTAGGATACCCTGTACTATGTGTGCCAGAGACTGATACACTTACATAAATACTTTTAAATACATACATAGATAAATAAAACACCCAGACGCACACAACAAATGCCTTAGCTCATCACTAAAGCATTATGTCCGTGGCGGGAATCGAACCCGCGACCGTCGTCCTGGAGGCAGATGTCCTGACCACTAGTCCATGCCGGCCGTCAATATAAAGCTTCAGTAACAAATCACACCTAAGTTACACAGGGAATGAATTTACAAGCTTTTGTGAAGAGTTTTTGAATGTGTTGCATCTTTTTTCTGCAGTTCTATTTCTATTTCTCAGATATAATTATCAATTTTTTCCTACATCCTTTAAAACTCAGGTGTTACGCTGCAAAGTTAACCAAAGATAAGCAGTCAGCTTATGTTAAATTATTTCTTCCTACTTATCTGCTCAATAAGAACAAAATTAGCATACACAAAATATTAAGGATTGGTATTATTATATTATTGGTATATTAAGAAACAACAACAGTTCTGGAGCCACACAATGTGTTCAAATTACAGTATTAAAAAGTTATTTGTATGTTAATTAGCTTTTGTTTAAACTCTAGTGTTTGTAGAGGTATACAAGTGACAGATGACAATGTAATTTTATGGAACCGTTGACCTAGTATAACAATAATGGAAAGTGATTGGAAAGCTGACATTGTAACTATAAATTTTAATATACAGGTTCTGTCCATTCCACTAGGGATTATCCATGCGAGTTTATGATGTACAATTAATACAGTGGGTCCAAACTCGAGGTAGCAATTTTTTAAGATTGTAAACTAGACCAAAAATGATTGATAAAAAACATTGTTTGGGGGTCCCACTCCACTCCCTTCAAAGATAACGGCCATTTAGAATTTGAATTGACTTTCACTATTTGTTCGTACGAAACTTGTGTTATCTCAAGGTTCCTTTGACCGATCAAGTCTGGACACACTGTATATTATTGGGACGATTATAGGTACCTACTGTTAGTTTATGCTGATGATTGTATTTGGTTTAGTAAGTATGGTTTGTAGACTCAAAATCCTACTTCCTACTAATATTATAAATGTGAAAGTTTGGTCAGTTGTTTGTCCTTCCTTTTGCATTAATAGCATTGCATTTTAGATTTCTTCTATGAATATTATGTTGATTGACATGTTTTGTGTTAAAATTGTTTGAATATATTGTTTTGCCGTTCTTGAATGAATGAGTGAAACAATATTATCTTCTTTCTTTGAATATTTATTTAAGGTCAACTTCAGTTCAGCGTTGTGATTTAGTAAAGTAGTACCTTACCTAGTTAAGACTAACTTAACTAGGTAAGGTACTGCAACGCAATGGTACTAGATAACGCATCACCGAATTGGGAAGGCACATAGTGACGTGTACTATTTTGACAGGAGAAGCTAAGGGAGAAATGGTGAAATGGACCAAAAAATTTACCTTTTCAAATTATATGTGTACAATTTCCATTGAAAGTCGCTTTCTAAATGACAATTAATAAATCCCAGGGTCAAATGTTGAAGATAGATGATTTGCACATGGTAAACTTTATGTTTCCTGGCCTTGTCTTAATCCACACATTTTGCACATTTTCGCAAAACAAAATAAATTACTGAATATAGTGTATCAAAGTGTTGCGTAATGAGTATTAGGCAATTATATCTACTATTGTGATCGGATTTTTTACTACTGATTTTCTATTTCTAGCTATGAGCATATTACACTATACAACAATTTATCACAATTGAAATCTAATTCGCCTCATTACAAACACATTGTGACAGCCGGTGAAAATATTACTTCCCGCAAGTCGAGACGGAGGGTAGATTTCATCAACACTATTTTGTTTCACTGGTTCTAAATATGCTACACTCTCGTAGCTGCAAATGATGTGCATTGCTGGATTTGTTACTTTCATTTCACTATCGTCCGTCCGTAGTAAAACAGCGATGCATATCATTTTCCGCTACGATGTCAGAGCGATGCAACTACGAGAGTGTTGCAGACTTAGCCCCTAGGATCAAAAACAAAACGCGGAAGCAAATAGAGTGGAAGGATTTTTCTAAATCGATACTGTTCAATGACAATGTAAATAGTATCTGAGTGGTCAGTGCAGAAGGGACGGAATCCAGACTGCTCGGCCCTGATTGTGGTCGCCGCTTTCTCCATCATGTGGTTGAGCAGCACTTTCTCCAATACCGTGGCCGATGGCAGCAATCCAGCCATGATGCTGCGACAGTTGTCACATTGTTGGGTTAAAATTCTGAATTTTGGTCTTTCTCATAAGGGCCTTGGGTACATCCGGTATCTCAAATGTGATATAATTTTTTTCTACCCGTGCAAACAAAAGGATGTTACGATTTGTCGGATAAACTTACGACACAAGATCATTTCTCTAGTTTGCGTGCGTCATGCATGTCATCTTCAAGGGTTAGGGCGGGTTGAGACAACGAGTGTCTGATGTTTTCTTTCCTTTCTCTTATCGCCTTTCCCCCAAAACTTTGCGTTTCTAATATTAGTAGGATTTTGGTGTTTGTGACAAGTCTTTGTAGTATAGCGAGAACCTAATTTTATACTACAGTAAACAGTAAATCTTCCACAAACATTTCTCAACATCCGAATGGTTTCGTAAATGAAAATACACTTTCATTTTCTTTCATAAAAACGTGTCTGAACTTATTTCTGTATTGTTGTTTATTTTTTTCTGATTCATTTTTTTCTTACAGGTGGTTTTGCTTTCGTTTTCGTCGCGCAAGACGTGGCCAGCGGTACAGAGTTTGCATTGAAAAGGTTGATGGCCGCTGACGAGCAGGCCAATAAGAACATAATACAAGAGATTAGCTTACTCAAGAAACTGTCTGGCCATCCAAACATCATAAAGTACATTGCCGCCTCGTTCATCGACAAATCGAAGACTTCCCACGGCATGGGAGAGTATCTATTGCTTACTGATCTATGCACTGGTGGCAGTTTGATGGAAGCGTTGCAGAATAGATCACAAGCGTTTCCGTTACAAACAATATTGAGGGTATTCTACCAAACATGTAGAGCGGTGCAACATATGCACGCGCAAGTGCCACCTATAGCACATAGAGATCTTAAGCTAGAAAATTTCCTTATATCTAATGAAGGTGAGTTGTTTTTCAATTGCCTAGTTGTTATACCACAGTCAATATAAATATATGTATGTACGCGTGTTTTCCCACAGGATATCAAATACAAATACAAAATGTTTATTGCGTTCTAAGTGTACAGTAAGGTTTTTAGTTACAACTTAGAAGTCATTTTCTGACATTGCAATGTTTAAGGTACCTAGTAGAAGTTGCAGACAGGCACCTCTTCAAGTAGTATAAAATAATGTTCCTATGTATGCTTAGATTTTTTAAACTACGCAACGGATTTTAATGCGGTTTTCTTTAATAGATAGACTGATTCTTGAGGAAGGTTTACATCTATACTATAATAAAACTGTTCGAGGTCTAAAACTGTACATTGATTCTTTTTACGAGAAAACCAGTGGATTATGTCAAGTTAACGTTACAGAAGCCGAATTTCATATTTTTGGAAAAATGCCTATCACGTCAAACGGCTGGACAGATTTGGTTTAATATTTGGCACGCAGATACCTACCTTATACACTGGAATGACATTTAGGCTAATTTTTATCCCGGAATTTATAATATAATATATTGACAAAACAACCTTTGCCGGGTCAGCTAGTGTATAATACATGTATAAAATAGCAAATAAACACTTGACAGTGCTTATCTGCGATTTTAAAGTGTATATTGGCAAAGCAACTTTTGCCGGGTCAGTTAGTTATCATATAAAAACTATCATGGATATCTACCATGCTGGTAACTGTAAGAAATGGTAATTCATTCATGTAGGGAAAGGAAAGTACCAGTTCCTTTATTTTAACTGACAATACACAATCCCAATCCATTAACAACTGATCAACTATTATGATTAGCCTTCAAGATAACGGGGGAAAGGTCACAGTTATTTTTGGGCCGCCTCCTCTTCTGAAATTTTAATCAGTAAAGAATCGATTTCCTATTTTACACAAATACGATTAGAAGGAGACAAACGTTACTGCGAGAACTGTGCTTTAATCCTATTAAAATCAGTTAATCACTCAAACGCTTCAAACCTATTCCTCTTAGTTAATTAGATAGATGGTCGTAATATGTTAATAGTTTAGTTATATTATAGGAGATTATTGCCGATAGAAGGACGTCTCCCATGCTGATTGTTAGCCAAACGCCAAAACATCAGTGTTACGCTGTATTGTGGTTTGAGGAAAGCCCTATATTATTCGCGAGTTAAATCTTGTGACGGGATTCATTTATAACTCAATATTGATCACCGGGTATATAGGCGCGAATATAATCAAAGACAAGCTCCACTCGTGACTACGACGCATGCAATCTGCGTCGAAACGTCGAGTAAAATAACAAAGGTAAGCTCGAGCTTGTCTTTGATTATAATTCGCGCCTATATACCCGGTGAACAATATTGAGTTATAATGTATGTGCGCGTTTCGTTAAAAAAAAGGGATTAATTTATGTCCGATTGTTTCCGAATGTGTTACTTTACCCGAAAGTTCTTAGGGAAATGTTTTTCAAGGCGTTATCTAAGAACACTGCTTTAATATCGGCGTATATTTATTTCTATACATAAGAAACCATTAGGCTCAACACCGTTGTCAGCACTCCAAGGCTTATGAAAGAAAAATCAATCTTTTGTATTTTTTTGACACTTGCCATTAGAGTCAGACAAAGCATAAACTTAGGTTCACGTTTTGGAATACGGTTCTAAGAGAAAGTCATTAGTAAGTAAATTCTACCAATTCCATAAAAAAAAATGAGACATCGCCTATTGTGCCCGTTTTTTCCGCTTCAACGGCTACCTTTAATCGGAGTAGTTCATTGTTAAATAAAAGTAAAGCTTTAGACAGAAGTAGGCCAATCTTATATTGCACTTTTTGACACATAAATAGTCGAGTTTAGACTTTAAAACCACCAGATAAGGTACATTATGATTTAACAGCGTCTGTGGTCTAGTTGGTCGGATAATTGACTTGCAACTTGGGTTCGAGCCCGGCTACTGGGCGTGTACCAATGGGACTCTTTTTCAGAGCCTATGTACGCAACGCTCGTACGGTGAAGGACAACATCGTGATTAAACCCGCAAACAAGGTGTGTGAACCCTACAACGGCGATTGGCTCACCCCCTGTCATGTTGGGTTAAATACGCGTGGTGAACCGTGGGCACTCTCTGCCTACCCCGCTTAGGGCTTAAAAGGCGTGAAGTGTATTTATTTTTATTATTTATGATTTAAACACTGGACGCTACTGAGACTTAAACAGATTTTTTTTTTGACACGCGATATTCCTTTTCAGGTACAATTAAGTTATGTGATTTCGGTTCAGCGACGACAGAAGTATACGCACCAAACCCCTCATGGAGTGCTAACCAAAGGAATATGCTGGAGGAAAATGTAAGTTTTTATTAATCTTGCCGTGAATATTACAATGATTATTGTGAACATAGCAATATTAGTAGTTGTCACATTAATAGTGGAAATAACGCTAATAATAATGATAAATGACGTACCTATTAATAATAATATCTTTGTATGATGAGTGGGTTGTGTTGCTCGATCAGTGCTTAAAAGAAATTGTCTCAAAATACTGGACCTCAAAGATAACTCAATATTAATCAATAAGAATGTAAAAAGACCCCGAGCAATGGTCTTAGAAACGTTGACGGGCTCGAACAATATGAAAACTTTTACTATGGCGACAATATAGGGAAATGAAAAAAATAATAATTTCTAACACCATTTCTCGGGGACCTTTTACTCGCAGTATAGAACGTTAACGGCTGGGACCACCCTTGGACGTAGTGGCTCAGGCTGTTCCGGGGGCATAGTGGGTGCGAGTCCCACATAACCCCGTCGCTGTCCCCGTTAGCGGTGGGGTGTCCACAACTGATTTCCCCACGATAAAAAAAGTTGTATACTTTTTTACGTTAAACCTAAAACGTTAGCGAAACTCCAGGAACGAACTCAGTCTTCCTTGGGTAAAGATGTTTGGTTTTTTTTATCACTATGAAAAAGCGTTTGACCACCATCCTGTCTGATGTTAAGCAGCGATGTGGTCTATGATGGAGCACCCTTGTTCATTAGGTACCTATTCTCCTGCGACTTGAAGACCTTGGTATCATGGGCTGGGTTGCTTTCTCGAGTTTGTTGTATAGTCTAGAACAAAATGGTCTCCAGCAGTCTGTCCTGTCTGTCTACCCAATGTATATACGTTTAGATTTTTCAAAACTACGCAACGTATTTAATGCGGTATTCTATAATAGAGGGAGTGTGAGGGAAGTTTAATGTGTGTAATACATACATATAATAACAGAGAACCACTGTTAATAATGTATATCGGCAAAACAATTGTTGCCGGGACAGCTAGTAATAAATAATATAAAGCCATAACGGGTAGAAATTTCAACAAACGCTTTGCGACCTTTATAGTGGGAACCGCCAGATGGTGGAATGACTTGCCGAACCCTCTTGTTTGCTGCGCAGTATAATCTGAGGGTCTTCAAGTCACGGGTGAACGGGTATCTAATACGCAAGCGTGCTTCATTGTATACCACATCGCTGCTTAACCCTTAATCAAACAAAGGCTAGTATATTGCCACTTGACCAACACATACTTTGAACCTTATTGAATGTCTTCACTGGAATTATCTAAAGATTTTAGAGAAGTTATCCGCGAATAATCACAAGGTATGTAAAAGTACAGGACACATACATACCTATTTAAACATTAAAAAATAATTTCACAATGTAATTAAAAGCTAGATTTTATTATAAACATCACCCGGGTTTATGTGATGGAATTGGTAATTAGAATAACAAACGTCAATAGAGTCCAAAATCCATCAGAAAAAGACCTAACCTTTTCTGATTAAGGGTTAACATTCAGACAGGGTTGTGGTCAAACGCTCGCTTAGTTGCAATAAATAATCATTTTATGAATAAAGATTCTTGGCCGTCTGTAAAAGATGAATGCAGTACCAGGAAATTATACCTGTTATAGAGAAAAATACATAGAAAGGTGTTGGGCATGACACTCCATAACGTAGTGAGCATATTTTATTTAGTGCCTCCCCCTTTTGGTTTTCGTTCACAGATTTTGACGTCAATTTACTCCAAAGGAAAAATCAAATGTGTTTATTTCATCGCTATAAATGCTATTACATACAGTTATACAGTAGCATAACACAAAGATTGAAGTCATTAATGATTTTAAAAACAAAAGTAAATGTCTCCGGTTCGCATTAATTTCTTTTACTGGCCACAAGAACCGGGATGAAACTGACAATAGCAACCAAAATGAAATATCCCCTGTATATTATATGACTTTATTATATATTATATGACTATTTTTTTTTTCATTTTAGCTGGCACAGTTCACCACGCCCATGTACAGGGCGCCAGAAATGCTCGACACTTGGGACAATCGTAAAATCGATCACTCCGTAGACGTGTGGGCGTTGGGCTGCATTCTATACACCCTGTGTTACATGCAACACCCGTTCGAGGACTCCGCTAAATTGGCTATACTCAACGGCAACTTTACACTGAACCCCAACGACCAGAAGTTTAAATGCTTTCATGACGTCATCAGTGAGTATTTATAATGTATAATTTAATTTGATTTATAGTTAAACTTAATTTATTACCTATAAGATATACACATCAAAAGTGTCTAGGGATCAAGAACATTTAGCTCCAAAAAAATATTATTTAAATCAAATCTAATCTTCTGGATTGGTCTACCTAATTCCCCATTCGTGTATCAATGACATCACCACATTTTGAATAAATTATGAACGAATTCAGTTTTTGTAAAATATATTCTTGATTGCAATCTTCTAAAATGTACTTGATCCCTAGACACTTTTGATGTGTGTATAAAGAAGACGCTGACTGACATGTCAAGGCGTAGTCCAAACGGCTAAACGGCTAGCTTGAAATTTGGCAAGGTCTTAGCTTACGTACCCTAGAGTAGCAGTGAGAAAGGAATATCCGAAATTCCCACGGGAATGGGAATTGTGGAAATAGTTATGTGCGGCAAAACGTTTGACGGTTCAGCTCAGCAGTGGCGTGCCGTGACTTTTTTTTCAGGGTAAGCTGTGTACTTTAGGGAGTTACGTCATTAAAAAAAAACATACCGAAATATGCCGCATCCAGATGATCGGAGTTATTGCGTCGGTAGATACTTGGATCGGGGATTACTTCCTGTTCGGTTGTTGAGTGACACTCATGAGACCACCTCCAACATCAAGTGAATGATACAATTACAGTAACATATCCATCACGAGATATCAGATGTGGCCTCGAAAGAGGCCGTTGGGGATGTTGCTTTCTTCTTTTTAGAGCACTACACACCTATTTCTACCTACCTATAAATGTGGGCCGAACTACCTACACAAATGCACTGTCTATTTGTATATTAATTCCACACGCCTGTCTTTCTTTACATATTCGTTTATAACGTTTTCGTAAAAAGAAGGGGAACGTTTCGCATCAAGTAGCAACCGCTTTTCAATACCAATCATAGATAGGTCAGTCAGTCTGTTTTGTCCCTGGGTGTTTCTTAGGTATGTATGTATACGTTTAAGAGCAGAAAACGCTCGTTCTGCTGATGCGCTGCTGACTGGAATAGTAATTATTAATTTAGCTAAACGTATACTTTCGGGAAAAACTTCCACAAGATCTTTTTCATATATATACTGTACAAAATCGTACACCGAGTATTGCGAGAATTCTTCGGTGACGTATATACATTTTAATTCGTTTTTAAGTCTGTCTGAGTTAAAATTAAATGAATGGTATGTCTCTAAAAATGATGTTAATAGTTTATCTGGAAAAGTAATTTTGAAATCGGAATAATACTGATTTGAAAGCAACTTTGTGAACTCTAATGATTTTAAGCATTCGAAGCGGTTAGTACATTCGCTGAGGATGTTATCAACGATTTCTATAAAAATACGTCTGTAGTAGACTTTCATATCCGAAACGTTCCTCTTCCTCTTTGGTGGGCCGCATTCACGTACTGCGTGACCGTAATAATTATCAAATTTAGACCTAAATTCGCTAATAAAAGACACGAAATCGCTGATTTTTTTTACACAATAGGGTACATCTGTGTATTTATTTTGCATTATGTACATCGGTCTGTGAAAATATTTTATCAAATATTGTCAGATAAAATTGAAAATCAAATGATTTTAACAATGAAACAAGACCGTGCGCCTGTTGCAAAGTGTCCCCGTCCCAAACATCATCCTCGTTTTCAATTATTGTTTGGAATAAATCTATTAATTCAGGTAACTGTGAATTAATAGTGTGCACAGTTCGAGAATTGTACACCCACCGTGTATCAGCGACGCGCGGAAGTTTTTTTAATTTGGACAAGTGGTTTTTGTAAAATTCTGTACGTTTCGCACTATGTTGAAAAAAATTTGGAATTGTTTTTAATACGTTGAAAAACGTTTTTGTAGCACTTATACGTTCTGAACTGCGGGAAAGTACAAGGTTTAGAAGATGCGCAGAGCACCAAACATATAATGCAAGCGGGCAAGTTTGTTTTACCATCGCTTGAACGCCGTTGCGATCTGAGGACAAGACGGCAGCGCCGTCATATGTTTGGGCAACCAACTTTGATGTGCATTTTAATTCTTCTAGTACTTTCAAAATAAGCTCAGTCAACGTCGCAGCTCGGCGATCAGAACTAACGTCTATGAATTTAATGAACCTGTCTACAACTTGTGAATTATCAAAATAACGTAGTATGAAAACTAGCTGTTCCCTACCGCTAGCATCGGGTGTTTCGTCTACCATTACAGCAACGAACTCAGTTTTTTCAATTTGATTTGAAATAGACTGAGTCATAACCCGCGCTATGCATTCTATCAAATCGTTTTGTGATTTGTTAGAGAGGCCAGAAAATGTACTTGAACTTGTTTCCAAATGATTAGCGAGTACGCCGTCGTACTTCGCAAGGAAGTCTATAAGTTCTAAGTAATGTCCTCGGTTATTTGATGAAAGACTTTCATCGTGTCCTCGAAAGGGTAGCTCCTGTTTTCCCAAATAACAAACTACGTCAATTAATCTCTGAAATATGGATCTATTCATATCTACCTTCGCGTTGTAACGATCTAAATCTACTTTTAGTTGTGAGTTTAACGCCAGATCGACTCTATTTTTCCCAAAAACGCGATATTTCAGTAGTGACGCGATATGTTTTTCCGAAATTGAATGCTTTTTCGCAGCTTTGTGAAAATTATTCAAATCACAATATCCCTTGCCAGTCCAAACGCTTTTATCATTTGTACTGAACAAAATGCAGGGAATACAGTACAACTTATTTGTGTGAACACAGCCAGCCAACCACGAAAATGTTTTATAGAATTGCATTTGAAAATGTCTAACACTATTATTACCTTGTTTTTGCTCCAAATTCAAACTAACGTAAAACAATCCCTTCGAAATTTCGGCCATTACACTGCACTTTTCACTCATATTTAGTCCAAAAAATCGACCCACTATTAACTTTTGTAAACAAACACTTTTACACGCATCACTTTCACACCTAATACTTTCCATTTTTATCTAATTTTATAATTTAACAAAAAAAACGCGGAAGCGAAAATAAAAAAATGCAGACTCCAATAAGAAAGAAAGCAAACTGCCAAATTATGTCAACACAATGTCAAGTGGCCGGCACCTACGCTCTCACGCACACACACGCATATTTTGATATTTTTCGTAGCATTCTAGCCCTTATTATTCGAAGAATGTATGTAAAAACGCGGGGGAGGCTGCGCTTATCCTGCGGCAAGTTTTCCCCATAGTAACTCCCAAATCCTAGAGCGCGGTAAACGCGAAATGAGACAGATATATAAGAGTGAAAGAGAACTTTGATAAGCTGGCGGTCGTTCAGCTTCTTCGACCTAGACCTAGTACTACGATGCAACGATGCGGCAACGCATGCATTTTCTTTCTTTGTCGCGCCAAATTCTATGATTGTTTTGATTGGTTGACGCGAAATTTGTGTTACCTACCGATGGAACGAAGAGGCAACATCGCATGCATTTGTTTTCGTTGACGCGCGGGAGAAAGGATTAATGAGAGATTAATGTTTTGATTGGTTGAGACGGAATTTGTGTTTTCAATATGCATTGTAAAAAAACAAAATTCCGATACTAATTTTGTAGTAGATAGATGAGAATGTAATTTCTCTTAGTAGATACCTACCCATACGAGTAGAGTAGGTATCTAACTACGCTATTTTTAGACATTTTGCCAGGGTATGCAGAGCTTATTTGCTTCTATGGACGGCACGCCACTGCAGCTCAGCTAGTTTGAATATTGTAGAAATATGGAATATTGTGTATGAAATACGAAACTCTGTAGAAATATATACTTAAATTTAATTACTAGTGAACTCTCAGCTATTTCACCTCTTGTAGTTCAATTTTTCTATATAAATTGGAGCATTGTTTCGGTTAGACGATAAGGAATGCGAGTGAGTGATATTATTTTAATAGATATATTCGACGTACGAAAGGAATCATTGAACCACGGGTTGGTTCTCCAACACAAATAATATTTATGTTTTTGTCCATCGAATCACCAATAATAATAAATAAATAGGCCGGGACACGGTCACCTGACCCCAAACTAGGATACCCTGTACTACGGGTGCCAGAGACTGATACACTTACATAAATACTTTTAAATACATAGGTACATAGATAAATAAAACACCCAGACGCACACAACAAATGCCTCGGCTCATCACTAAAGCGTTATGTCCGTGACGGGAATCGAACCCGCGTCCGTCGTCCTGGAGGCAGATGTCCTGAGCACTAGTCCATGCCGGCTGTCAGGGGCCTGGCCCCCGAGTTGAAAAAACATGACAGGATCATTTTTAAATTACAAGTTTATTGCACTGAGGGTGATATCAGCCAATCACAGCACATATTCTTTTTATGCGATATCTTTGAATCCGGGACTAAGGCCACTGGAAGACACAATGTCTCCTAAAGTTAGGTCCCTAGGATTCCCTAGGATTTATAATTCTAATTCCCTTTTATATGTTCTGTGTACGGCGTTTTAGATGTTAATTATAACGTGTTTTGCCATCAGACGGGTGCCTAACAGTGAATCCCGAGGAGCGGTTGCCAATAAGCGGCGTACTGGAGCGTCTTGCAGCCATTGCCGAGGCCAACAGCGTCAATCTGAAGCAACCACTCAAATTTGAGCGTAGTAAAGTTGAACAATCCGTGGCCACTAGCTCGCCAGGTAACAAAAAGTCAAGTAAATATTACACTACCATATCTTAAGAATGACGAAATTTCGAAATTCGAACGCCTGAAGCGACTTGATTTGCGAACGCGCGCCAATCATTCATGACATATTTTTTTTGTTGTTTTTTTTTTCTAATGAAAAGAAGAAAAAAAAGAGTAAAACGGTTCTTATGCATTGTTCACGTGCAATGAGTATTTATTGCGGACCGAGCTACACATGGTCGGGTATTTTTTAACTTTTTTACACTCAAATTTTTTTTTATTTATCGTTTCGCCCCTCCCTCGGCGATGGGTTTGAGTTGTTAATTGATTTGGTTTATTGTATAGAAGATTATGTTGTGAGTTATACTTACATTCCAATGTCGATAGCGCCAAATTATTGAGCATCACCAAAGGTAAGATAATTGTTTTCTTTCTAAAGACATAAGGTAGTATAGTATTTATTTGACTTTGTATTTTCTCACCATTCCCAGTATTCTTTACCTGAGTATTTCCTTTCGGTTTCATGCCGCATGGCGGTAATTTATTTTTTATATATATTTATTATGTATTTTAATATTATTGCTGTTTATATTTAGATCGTGCAATAAAAAAAATAAAATAAACACTAGGTAGTAAAAATCATCTGAGAGCTTTACCTGTCTAGTAATCCAAAGACGTACAAAATTAAGCTCAGCTAAATAATGTAAATTTTATTATATACCTCTGATAATATTTAATCATACGTATATACAAAGGTTGTGCATTAAACAAATGCATAGTACATCTCTATTTACATATACATTTTCTACTTGTAGGACCTATACATTCCAACACTTTAATAAAAAAACAATTAGCAATAATATAGTTTTATTCGTAATAATTATGCAGAACATAATACATGCTCACTACATGGTTATCTGGAATTATAATAATTAACAATTGGTTATTGGGATTATGTTTTAATATTTTTTTTATATATTTATTGTACATGAAGTTAATTAATAAATCATACAATGTGTTCCACAGTCAAACTCTAAAACGCTTCTCAAAAATGTTATGGTTCATAATTTTGACAAATACCTTCTCATTATTTCTGTTTTTGTTTCTTGCTTTTCTTCTTACTTACGGTACCTTATTCATTATATCTCATATACTACCTATAAGTCATTTATACATTTTAAATACGTTACATATTATCATGGGCTTACCCTATAGAGTTCACACACCTTGTGGCATTCGGGTTTCATCACGGGGTTGTAAGTTAAATGCCTAATACGACGTTCCCAACGGTTATTTCCCATGTTCTATATATATAGAACATATATAAAACGACATTATTGAACAACATTCGTATGTTCGTCCTTTTCTTTCTCTAGAAAAAGTGCAACAGAGAAACTTGTTCTATAAAACAAATGAAAATGAAATGAAAAATTTTTATCGTTTTAAATATTCGTGTGACCATAACTCTTGGATAAGAAAGGCTATATTTAAAGAAATTTAACATGTCTCAGTTACAAAAATAACTATACTTTTGGAACCGCTATTATTTTCTGAGCTAGAAAAAGTTGGCCCGGTTTATGACTCCGAAGACAGACTGTATATTGTGGTGGCTTTTAGTTTGGATAAGCAAAAATGAACTTTAAGTAAGAGTTTTTTAGGGGTGTTTTGCGTTTGACTGTCGTACTAACCTTTGGTAAAGGATATTAAATGTCACTGATTTAACACGCTCTGGGCAAACAGATTCTTTGGACTAGTCCTTTTTTATTTGTTTTATCATTCCTAATTATTTTATTCTTGTCATTTTTGTTTTAATCTTTTTGTTTTTAATAACAAATTCACTGTGACAATATACTTAAAACTATAATAATAAATGAAATAATAATGTAACAATGGTACAAGAAATTTAAACGTAGACAAAGCTGACATTCATATTATTGTTTAGTGAATAATTACATAATGAAAAACATAATACATAATATGTCTCATGGTTATAGGAAATATAATATGTAAAATCATTGAGAGTAGAAGAGAGATTCGACAACATAACATTAATATAAATGACATAATATATATATACGACAATTTGTTTAAGCATTAGCTGTGTCACAGATAAGTAAATAAAAGTGCATATTATTTACAAGTGCAGTTTGATTTTATTTTATAGGCTTTAATACCTTGACAAGAGTGTTCTTGGAGTCACAGTGATTTAAGGTAATTTGGTATTGATTTTGTTTTTTTTTCGTTGTACATGTTTTAAGGAATGTTAGGTTGGTCGCACTGGCATGTATTTTTTTTTCTAACAGTTGGCTAACATGCTTTTATTGGCTTGGGATACTAACGATAGTTCATTAAATTAATAAAACGTGAATTTATGTTGTTGATTATATTCGGAGTTCTTTGTGTTTTATTCGTGATTATTTCTTATGTTAATTGTACAGCAATCATTAATGCACGCATGCGATTAATTCCGTGATTATGAATGAGAAAAATTAAGTTCGTTCGATAATTACTTAGACTACTACTCTACTCTTTTAGTTTAGCAACCTTGCAACTGGGAACCTTAAAATACTACTACTTATCTGTAGATATATTCACATAAACTCACGTTTGTGATACTCTGTATACGTGTCGACGCCCCGCGATTTCATTTGCGTAGAGTCAGTATTAACTTTTATTTAAAAAAAACACTAGCACCGAATTTTGCAAAATCCTTTCTTATCACACGCAAACATCATAAAAACTACCCCTATGCAAAAGAGCTTTGTAGGGTCAAGGCTTGGACTGGGCGTTGATGAGTCTTGTGAAGTTTTATATATATAGATAATAATAATTAACAGGTACCTAGCGTAGTCAGACAAACTGCTGCGAAGGTACGCACCATTTTGGGAGTTTAAACTAATTACTCAACACCCAATTTAACTAATTACTGACTACAACAGTGTCAACTGACAATGACGTTTCAACATTTGTCATAGTGTAACAAAAAAGAGATCAATATAAATACATAGTACGTATAAAACAAAGTCGCCTCCCGCTGTCTTGTCTCTATATGAGTAGATCTTTAAAACTACGTAACGGAATTTAATGCGGCTTAGTAGATTGAGTGACTCTTGAGGTAGATTGTGTGTGATGTTTATAATACATACATATAATATCAGGCAAACACTGTTATTAAATGTATATTGGCAGAACGTTTGCCGGCTCAGCTAGTGGACTATAAACGTAACCAGTGTGCTGTTATGAGAGAATTGAGCGTAACAGACACTCAGAGCCACCACTCGCTCGTTTGTTTGTTCCAATGGGGAATTTTCTTTGACGTTTTTCTGACAGATTTTCGTGCTAAGAATTGTCATTACTGTCAAACTTTGTTTAGAAAGTATGACAGTAATGACAGTTCTAATCCCGAAAATCTATTAGAAAATCGTCAAAGAAAATTTCCCATTGTTCACATCAGATATCAGAAAAACCAACATTAAAATCACGAAAACTGTTACTAGTTAGTTGTACTGCAGATCATGGTCAGATGTCAGATCTCCTGACTGATCAGGACTATGAAAAATGAAAACGTCTATTTCAACTCAAAATAATTTATCATAATGTCAGACCAAAAACAACTAGACTTGCAATTCAAAACTGACGTTTAGACCAAAACGAGACAACAATACTAATAGACGACATGAAGGAGTGAAAGAGTAGGAGAAAATATTTTCTGTCCCTTACTGCGTAGTACCATTATGATCTGTCAAATGAATAATAAAAGTGATAGTTCTTATCCAGAAAGACGTATATAATTTTTTATATGTTTTGGTGAAAAAGTGACTGAAGAGATACGCGGCTTGCAAGTCCAGTTGTGATTGGTCTAAGTTAACAATTATTAAAACACCTGTCATCCTATAGGGTAGACCGAGTCGAATCGGATCACAATAAGTATTTGAAAAATATTTTAAACCATAGGTACACATATCTTTTCCTCTCCTTCCCCGAGAGATGTGTACCTTGGTTGCGTTCGGCAACGGGCGGAATTTGAAAGATTTTTCAAATACTTATTTTGATCCGATTCGCTTCGGTCTACCCTATATACTGAACTTCACACACATACACACTAACAACACTTAATACTGCAATGTATATGTGTGCTAACGTTTTCTATGTCGTGGTGTGAGATTTAGTGGAGTGCATTTTAGTGTTGTATTGTATGTAAGTTAAATACTAATTAATCACGCCTGAGATTGAAATAATCAAATATTTGACAAATTGATTGATATTGCCTGTTAATTTCCTAATCATAGTTTGTAGGTAACATTATAAGTGTACAGTTTTGTATATACTTAACTACAATGCATTAGTTTTTTAGAATATTTTTGATGGTTCGTTATTTTATTCTCTGTCCTTTTTTTGGTGACTTACTAAATAACTTAGATATAACTACAAAATTACTGACTGTCAAGTATATTCCTATTAATAGCTAATTGAACTATATCGCTAATTCTTCACTCGATCGTCAACTAATTAGTTATAAACTCACAAAATTTCTAATATAAAAATGAGACTGACAAGCGGTCATTACACATGTTCATAGACAATTAAAAGTCACTCATAATGTCAAAATGATTAAGTCAC
>SJJU01015330.1:0-11824 GCA_012932125.1 Conopomorpha cramerella
GTGCACACCATATAGGCAAAAAGACACTTCCTACCTTAGTATTTTGGTTACCCGAACTAATAATAGAGTTATTGCTAGATCCTTTTTTGTTGTACTCACGACATAGACTAACGAAGGTCCTGTGTTTTGTGGGTGAGTAGATAGGTAGGTACCTGTGTTTCGTAAAGACAAGTTACCTATACATAGGTGTCAATCCTTGGGGATTACTGCCTACCTTGTCGTAAAAGCCAGCGCACGCCACTGCTCAATGGTACATTCGGCCTTTTATTTGTTGAACCGTTTTGGATGCGTGCGTCATATAAAAGGGTTACGATCGTGAGGGTGGGCCTATTTAGTCGTTGAGTCCTTGCGGTATGTTTTGCGTAGCCAATGTTACCTATAGTTCGTTTGCTAATTCGATGAACGATCTGACACATGGAAATGTCACTTTACAAAATAATGTTGCTAGTTTTTTATCTATAGGGATTGACTTTCATAATCGAATAAATGAACGGATAAAATTCAAGAAATGAATGAATAAGAAAGTAATAAAAGAGTAGGTAGCGTTTGTAAAGAATGTTTCGTTCGAATCGTTCGTCTGTTAATCGACAACTACCATCGCAACGCTGCCCATGCCAACAGCGAAACAGTAGTCACAATTCTACGACAAGGATATTTCATTCTCGGCCTGCGACCAGCCGTGAAGTACTTCGCCAATCATTTCCAAATATGCACCATAAGAAAGGCCAAACCACTGACCCCACCAGTTGGAGATCTGCCCCTTGAACGGTTATCTCATCATAAAAGACCTTTTACTCACGTGGGACTCAATTATTTTGGCCCAATAACGGTAGCGATAGTCAGGCCTGAGTTCATTTGATTGTTTCATTCTTAATTACCAGATTATAAACAAATTTTCGAGATATTTGATTAGATATAGACACTTTGCTCTTTAGTATAAAGTTCGACGCAATTACACGCTTCTAAGTATTATTACAGAATATAATAAGTCGATTACCGTAGACAGCGTAGGTAAGGAATCTGGATTTCGTGTTGAGTTCATGGTTGGCTAGCCAGAATTTACCTGCCTAGAGATTTCTCAATACGTCGTGGACGTTATTAAACAAGTATAAACCTCAGCAATTAATATTGGCGTTATAAGGTATTTATGAAAGTTATTAAAAAATATTAAATTTTCACACCAAAATCCATTCAATGAACGGAATTGAACGAATGCGATTTACGAATTGCGATTTTTTTTGCACATCACTATTTTTCTTATTACAAAAAATGGGCACACTCCAAGTGTCAGATCGTTCGTCGAATTATAAAACAGAGTATAAATAGGCTCAGTCGCATGGGGCAGCGCGGTAGAGAGGGGAGAGACAGACCTGAGTGTCGCGGTAGAGGCGCAGGGCGGGCGGCGCCAGCACGGCGCGGCGCGGCGCCCAGCGCGGGGCGCCGGCGCGCGAGGAGCGCACCCACAGCGCGCCCGCCAGCGCGCCCGCCAGCCGCGCCGCCGCCGCGTGCGCCACCAGCCGCCGCTCTGCGCACACACACACACACACACATAACACTTAGGCCGGCCGCATACATTCGGAATTTTCCGTACGGAATACAACAAGACAAGTAAAAACGTCTGTTAAACTCAAGTTCACAACAATAACAAACGTTGGAAGCTTCATTTTATACTTGAATCGCCACATTCCGTACGGAAAATTCCGTATGTATGTGCCCGGCCTTATAGTCAGCCTCATCTAAGAAGCGAATTCTGACACATTGATAAATCCATGAACAATTTTATTTATTTATTATTTTAATACTTTATTGCACCAACAGTACAATGGGTGGACTTAATACTAAAGTATTCTCTACCAGTCAACCTCACAACACGGGAGAAACATGTGCGGGTCAGTATTCATAAAGTTGTAAGTGAATACATTAATAACTTAAGTAGATAGGTAAAACAGAATACACTCAATAACACACATTAATAATCACATACCTACGTACGCACATAACATAAAATATAAATGAACACATATTAGGATGGATGTGACTTACAACCATCGTCTGGCGATGATGATGAGATGTGATTTTTTTGTTCATGAATCGAAGTGACAACGTTTCGATAATTCAGTTATATGTAAAATAAATAACATCTACAGCACGTATTATGAACGGCTAACAAATAGGTTTCATCTTGTCGAAACCTTAAATGCATTGTCTGTTGCTCACATGTCATTGTCTGAGGCTACGCATGTCAATCAACCTGTCAGAATTTACTTCTTAGTTGACGACGACTATAGTCATTTCATAGCATTATTTCTGTAAACCATCCATGTCGGCACTAGAGCCATTTAAAACGAATTGAATTGAAATTGCTGTAAACCTTCGTTGTTTGCCCGACGTTCCGACACAGTTACATGTGAAGGTAAGCTGAATGCTTATCTTTGGTTAATCTTCGCGCTATAATACCCGCTTTAAACATTTAATATCATATCAGTGCGCGTTTCCTTAAAAAAAGGAGTCTAAGTTGTTGATGTTTGTTATTTTTGTGTATACTTATATAAGTAGTTTGCGTGTGGACCTGACGAATTTGGTTCAACCTGTCAAGTTAGGTATTTATGGAAACAAGTTTAGCTATTAAATTACGTGGGAGAAATCAGGAGAAATACAAAAACATAACATTAAAAACTAAAAGAAATACTGTACTCACTGGCCAGAAGAGTGTTCTTCTTCTTCAAACTCTTGACAGTCGGGAACAAGGACTTTCCGTGTGTGGGAGTCTTGACAGGCGGCGAGGGCACGGCGGGCGGCGGCGACGTCGACTCCAACAACGCCAACTGAGACTCGCTATTCAAAGCGGGCAACTCCCGTCTATCGTTCGACACCACACGAATATCGTGCTTCGTTATATGCCGTATAGGCAACGATATTTGCGACGGATCCGACAATTTCAACGGCTTCAACGGGGAATGTTCTTTGCTTTCATTGTCTATGGTTCTTACCGTTTTCAGCGACGGATACTCCATCATAGGAACCTTTTGCTCGTAGTTCGGCTCTCTTATGATCGGTTTGTGTGATATCATCGGTCTTGGCGGCGGTTCGGGAGGATAATCGTTAGTTATCAGCTTGTCGCCAATAGATTGAACAATTTCGTTCTGTATTGCTTTCACGTGATCGTTTTTGGAGAATGTTTTCATCGGACTTTCCGGTTGTTGTCTGTATAGGGACAGTCTATTCGCCTCTTTGCTCTTTATCATAGCTATATTCAATGTTTCTATCACTTGTGACTCTTCAGGTGCTTCGTCGATCTTGCCGAAAGTGAATTTGGAAGTGTCGTCGTCTGATTTTCTGCTCTGTTGGTGCATGATCGCCTCTTCAATGACGCTACTGCACTTCTTGAAGTCCAATATCTGTTCAGCTTTCTCTGCCGAGTGTACAAATATTTGCGGGCTATCGTTGGGCGTTGTGGGCGATTCCGGTATGATCTGTGTGACTAACGGTCCCGGATCGTCTACGCTGTTGTTGAAGTCGTAAGCTGGCGTGGACTGAGATTTGTCTAATTTCTTTCCGCGTGCTTTGTGCATCTCTACCGGGGATTTGGGCATTAACCGTTGTAATATCGGGTGGTTGAAGTCAACACCTAGACACGTGTTAGGTCTTGGTGTGAGTTCTAGCCCGGTGCTGTACGACACGGCTTTGTCTCGTCGGTAGAGGGCGTCGCAGTCGACATTGTCTTGCGTGCTACTCGTGTACTCTAGTAGCTTTTGATTCTTCAAGTCACGCCAGAACTGTAACATTAGGAGTAGTAATTATAAGTTATTTATGTTAAATTCATGTACTAAAGTATACATATTTAACATCTCAGGATTATTTTAATGTGTCCAAAAGGCGGAAGTGGATTACAATTTTTTTTTTACTTTTTTTTTAAACTACAGTCACGTTGAACGCAAAGCAAAATAACATGGTTTGCACAGTGGGCCGCGGCGGTCACCATGTGACCTCACGACCTGTCTGTGCTTGGAGTGGCCTAGGAAGCCGACGGACGTCTAATCAAGCGTTTTTACTATGCAAAATGACCCGCGCGGCCCTGTACAACATCCAAGGCCACTCAGTACTCAACTTTTTTAAGTCGCAAAAAAAATATGAGCCAAAAACTTCACAGATTGAAAAATCGTCTTTTTTTGGTTTCCTACATAAAGTGATGAATTTGCAAGAACTATATATGTTTCTATAGGCATTATTGTAATTATGCCTAATACCTAGATACCTAACCTTTGTAGCAAAGTAGAAATGCAATAGGTACCGAAAAGTTACGTTTATTATTAAAATATAAACATAAAAAACAAATTGCCTACTAATAATAGAAACCGACAAAGTGAGCGCGGGGCGCCTGGGTAAAGAAATATGGTTTTCCATACCGCGAGGCCGCGACGGTTACTGGTGATCGCCAGTCAATAACTTGAAAAATATGACGTAGATAGAGTTATTTTTTAATTCCTACAAGATATATTACTATAATAAACCTATATCTATAAAAAACAGCACGTCGTTTTTTGGAAGAAAACTGTTTTTTTCCTTTGGCCCACGGGAATAATTCACTGGCGGTCTCATGGTGACCGTCGTGGCGTTTAACGTGTTAACAATCAGCGTCAACAATTCAGTGACAATTAATTAAGGAAACTCACTTTAGTATCTAATATCTCATACACGGTTATAAATGGAAAGAAATATGCCAAATTAACATTTTGACAAGTGATTTTGAAGCCTATGTGTTCACAACAGAGTTCAATAATTTTTTATTTGAGATTTCCATTCACCTGATGCAGCGGATGTTGCGGCGGCGCACCGGAGATCGTGTGACGTCTTTGGAGGGCGCGTAGAGGTCGGGGCGCGAACATCCTGCGAACATGTAGTACTTCATGTACTTCTACTGCTGTACATAGGCCTCCCCAAAGCCAGACTTAGTCACTCAGTAACTATACATTAAGATTTAATCTTAAAAACACATGTAGCACAATCTATGAAGTAGTGTAGAAAAGAAATACGAGGGCATACGTTGAACACTGAACACAAAGATATTAATTTCAGGACGTTGAAGTATTTATCAAAAGTGCAGGACAGAAGGAACAAAAAATACAATAATACATTTAGTTTAAGGGCTTTAGAATGCAGGACCGAATTTCTAATTAGGATTTAGCTAATGTTCGTATTACAATAATTCATAATTTAAAATACATAAAAGCCTGGAATTCAGAAGTCTACAAATGAATTGCTTCTTTCATTTGAAACAACAGTATCGTGCAAAGAACTTGTTGCTTTTGGGAATATAGACAAATTATTTGTTTAGAATAACTATGCTGCGTGTAAAAGGACCCCGAGCAATGTTCTTAGAAACTTTGTTGAGGTCGTCAAAGTGAACAAGCAAAACTTGGGGGACATGAAAAAATGTTTATCATCTCCATAGAAAATACACATTTTTTTGCCTCTGGAGACAAACATTTTGTGAGTTGGAAGGCCGTTGCTGCCGTGAGCGATGGGAACTGTTCGATCAACTCTCTCGCCCTCACCTCTCCGCGCAATACCTAAGGCACAGTATGGCGCTAGAGATTAGACAATAATAATAAAATAAATTGTCATCCGAAACTTTTTTGGGAGGAACGTTGCAACACACACCCACGACACATTTGTTTTATTACTTGTTTAACACTTTAGAGTCAAATATCACGAAATATATTTTTGTTTTAACAACAGGGTTGCTAGTGACAATACACACTATAATTTCTACTACAACATCTAAACTTACTTTAAATACGCATTAATTCATAGACCAGATAATAAAATTTATTTACAAACAAAAATCTTTGGAAAAATACTGCATACCCAACGAATAATTACCATGCATTCAAGTTTTCTGCTGGAAAACACCTGTAATATACATAGATAGGGATTAGAACAATAAGGAAAACCATTTATCCTTATAGTGAAGTAACGATCATCATACAATACTTTGTCAAAAATGATGGTTGATCGTTTTCTTGTTGTACTAATCCAACTTTTGAATGCTGATATTCATTACATGATGATGATGATTATATGAAACTTTTCTTAATGTAAATAATTATGAAATGTAAATGTTATTTTTGTAAGTATAAGGTGTTAGTATTAGATTCTTCTTTGTTTTTGTGTTAGTTTTAAGGTTTTATTACTAAGCAGTACCTGTGTATAGTTATAAGTTGTAAATTTTTAGATTTATGTAGTTATTTTTCAGTAAACTAGCAATAAGCGCGAATTGGAAATTTTCTGTAATCCTTATTGTTTTCTTTAATAAATAAATTACGACCTCTATGACTTAACAATAATGTATAGTACGACGACGAGACGTCGCAAAGGAATGGGTTGGGTAACATTACTACTAGATATTGTTGGGGTTTCTAATTCATAAATACGTAAGCAAAACCATTAAACTGCGGTGGATTGTTCAGATATTTATAAACTTGACCTAACTGTACCCAATACCTATGAGAGTGTACTCCAACATGCGTACGAATTACGTCTTAATATTTCATCTATTCATAATTTGTAAACCAATTTCGACATTCATGAAAATGAATGTACGTTCGGCCAAGAAAGGAGTCTATTAATTTTAATTTCGGGGGAAGTCGCAGGTTGGAGACCGGCTGTATTGAACGTGTACCTATATCGAACCCAGGACCCTACGGAATAAACGCAGACATTCTGACCACTACAACAACGGGCCAGTCATAGGGGGTCATATAGGGCCCGCTATATGATCATAATTCACCGTATGAGCTTTGCGTTGCGTACATAAGCTCTGAAAAAAAGTCCCATTGGTAAACGTCCAGTAGCCGCACTCGAACCCGGGAGGTCGCGGGTAACAGTTAAAATACAAAAATACAAAATATCTTTATTCGTCATAGTGTTTTTACAAAGTGTTTAGACTCCCCAGTCAAGTATCCGACCAACTGGACCACAGACCGCCTCGAAGAATATGTATAGATGAAATACACACATCAAAAGTGTCTAGGGATCAAATACATTTTAGAAGTTTGTAATCAAGAATATATTTTAGAAAAACTGAATTAATTCATGATTTATTCAAAATGTGGTGATAAGTCATTGATACAGGCATGGGGAATTAGGTAGGAGACCAATCCAGAAGATTAGATTTGATTTAAATAAAGTAGATTTTTTTAGGGCTAAAAATGTTCTTGATCCCTAGACACTTTGGACGTGTGTATTTAGAATGACATTTCCACTTACGCGATACATTCCACATTGATAACATGCCTTATTTACACGACAACGTGGATTTGATTATATGCGATGCCATGCAATGCGACCCTTGCGTTTCGATTACCTACTCTCTATAATTAAATACCGGGGTACGAATCCAACGTTCTACACAACAGAGAACAGAATACTATGTGTAAACTACGTCAATGGTGTGTCTATTGCTGCACTAAGACTTGAAAAATACGATACGAGATGTATTTGATAATATAATAAACACAGCGTAAGGAGAATTCCAACAGTTATCCGTTCATGACGCCAAGCGGATTTTTGGCGATCTAGCTCCCGTTGATGAATTTCTGTTATTACAAAACCATAAACTATACGGTTTTATTTACTTTTAATTAATGTCAGGTTTACACAAAACATGTAAATACCAGACTACTATAATGAGTCTGTTTTATCAGAAAAATGTATGTTGTTATTGTTTCTCGATGTGTCCTGAAGGGCAACGCATCTCATCCCCACCAGGGAATAAGACATATGTATAGTAAATTTATGAACTAATACAGCAGGAAATGCATTTTTAAACCGAAGTTTCTATATTCTACTCAATCAGTAGACTTGAACTTGATCTTGACTCCGTAGATGTAGGTGTCATACAAAAAGCACAATCAGCTGATTTGAGTTTGTATGGTGGGGTTGTTTTTTTTTTTCTCCATGACATTGACGCCTCCCGTAATGGACGCAGTAGAGTCCACAGAAACTGCGTAAAAATGGACCCCGAGGATTAGTCTTAGAAACGATATTAGGTTCGTCAGAACGAACTTCTTTTACTACGGCGACAATACTGGATAACGAAAAAAAACTCTAATTCACATTCAAAAAACTCTAATCATCATTTGTCTCGTTCTGTCTTTCATTACTGTCAATGTCAATGTGACATTCCAGGTTTTATCGACCATTGGATGAGAATTGTTTAAAAATATTTTTTTGGAAGTTTTTGAAGTCTACTGTTGCAAAAATACTATTAAAAAAAAGTTCTTCGCAATTGCATCCAAAGTGACACTGAATTAGAAATCAAAGTATACATAAAAAATCTTCATTTTGTACCGAGTCAGCATTGTCGCCATAGTAAAAGTTGTACATTTTAACGAGCCCAAGAAAGTTTCTAAGACCATTGATTGGGTTCCAATTACACACAGTATCGTATAAAAATTAACAATAATTTGTCTCGCTCTGTCTGTCATTACTGTCAATGTCAATGTGACATTCCAGGTTCTATCAACCATTGGATAATAACTGTTTAAAAATATTTTACCTGTTCCCCTAGCACAGCGCTCCCAGAAAGAAGTGACAAAACATACAACGCGCTGCGATTTGTTGAAACAAGTCGAGTCTCACGAAAGTCACAATCAGAGCGCTTATTTTTTCTATGTCATGTCTTTCTTGACGCGCGTGCGCAGGCCTGCTGAAGTTAGTGTTGTCAGATACCTAGCGCGAGTGTACGCTACTCACCGTGGATATCAGTCGGGGGCGCGCTCCGCTAGTTTATGTGGTGCGCGATACACTCTTGAAAGCCCAAGCGCAAGACATATGCACAAATATAGAAAATAAGCTTAATTGCTATAGATTTACCGACTAGTTTCCTACGTATACCTCTATTTTGTTACTACTCTAAGTCGTCCATACTAGATTTTTCCTGCATTCCGAAATGAAAAATTTCGCCGACAGCGCTCAAAGCACATTATACATTTCATTTTGGAATGACTTTTAGTGCGCTGTCAGAGATGAAAGCTAAATAATCTTAGTCATAAAAATATTAGCTAAACACCGTACCTACCTGTGAACTTTTGTCAAATATGTCTGATAATGTCAGGAACACAGATTGGCTCATCAATTGTTTAAAATGTGCATAAGTAAGGAAGATACTATAAGATAAACTAGAAGACCAAATTTAAAATGTCCATGAGATCAAACAACTTTCCTCGAGGAACTTTTCCATATAAAGTGGAATCAGCTAAGTAAGTTTATATGAACATGGGATTTTCCCTTAGGGTTCCTTAGGAAAAGTTGTTCGGTATCATGGGCTTCTCGAGTTTCGCCAACGTTTTTGATTTAAGCTAGAGTATATTCTCACTTCACAATAGGCTATAGTCTAAACACTCCGCGTTTTCATTCGCGAAATTTTATAGGAAAACCACATAACTCGCGGAACGCCCGCGGGGTAAGACGAAGGTGGGCGCGGAGTCACTCTCAGAGCTTTGCGGGGGTGAAGACGCGCGGAGCACTAGTGGCATTTCTCAGTACGCGAGCGGCTTCCGCGGCGTACAGTCGGCTTATTGGTTACGGACGCTCGGAACAAAATGTAAACGAAATAATTTTGCGAAGTTATTTCTCAGGATAAACACAATTTTTTTTTCACCTTTCTATTTTCCTTTCAAAAATATTTCGAGATAAATCGAAATAAGTAATCACTTGTGTACCGCAACCCGCCAATTATTCGTACCGAGTTTAACATTGTTACAATTTTTAATACAAAATGAAGATTTCTAGCTGTAAACATGGAAATAATTCAATACAACTGTTCAATAATTCTAATGTGTATCCGGTTTCATAGAAACAGCTAGTTAGCTGGGACGGTGGAAATAACCGCCACGGGCCAATCACAGCGCAGAAAAACTTTATTAAATGCGATTTCAAATTAATAACGTTTCAAAACTTACGACCTATATAAGCTGTAAACTGTTCACAATATAAGCCAAGCTCAACTTAAATTTCAATCAATTGTACCTCAAAGATATAATCTATATATAGATTTATTCTACCGTAATAAGAAGAAGGGCAGTAACATTATATATTTAATTTCATTGGAATATGAGATTGATTAGTTCCGATTCTTTTAATTATAAAGCACACATTCCGATGAAAATATATGTAATATTACGCCTTTTCTTCGTACGACGACAGTATGAGGATTAGTATTATGACACTACGCTTAGCATGAAAGCGTAGACTTTCTCTTCGCGTCCGTGTTTGAGTACCTATAGAGTTGCTCGAGAGAACATCCGCCAATATCGCGTACTAGACTACTTCGTCCCGCACCGCCGACATAGAAGCGTGCCTTCTGACCGTAAGCAAAAGATTTTTTTCTAGTTGGCTCGAGCGACTTTACTGCGTGTAAGAGGTAAATAAAAATATCGCCTTAGAAACGTTGTTGGGCTCGTAAATGAAAACAAAAAACATATTGACGAGCAAGTATAATGGGAGGTTTTCTGACAGGTGGCTTATTACAGTTCTAAGAAATGTCAATAGATGGCACTACATAGACAGGTTTGTCATTTCATATTTTTATTTTTTGTTGACAATTCTAAAATTCGAAGAAAATCCATGAGCAAAAACTTCATACCACCGAAATGCGCATGCGGGTGGAGTCACTCTAAAAGACAAAGTGCGTAACGAACACGTAAGGGGGAGTTTCAAAGTAACACCTATCATTGAGAAAATTACGGAGTCCAGACTAAGGTGGTATGGACACATTATGCGTAGACCACCCGATGACCATATCGTGAAAAACTGCCTTTCCATGGCTACGAAAAAGAGAGGGAGAGGTAGACCGCAAACTACCTGGATGACAAATGTCCGGAAGGACATGCAAAAGCTTAGCCTGAAGGAGGACGATGCTTACCAGCGAAGTGAATGGCGCCGAATGATTAGAAAAGCCGACCCCGCGTAACGGGAAAAGGCGAGGGCAAAGAATAAGAAGTTGACAATTCTAAAATGAGTTTATCCTTAAGATGATGTCTGATTAGCGCCATCTGTGAGATGTTTTGGAACTACTTTTGACATGTAATAAGCCACCTGTCAGAAAACCTCTCATTATGAGGTATTACGGCTGTGACACGCGCAATAGATAGAGATGTCGCTTGGGATCAAGTCTACGCTTCTATGCTAGGCGTACAGTAGCATCATAAGCGTTGTATTAATAAATGATGGTGATGTTACACCAGTTCTTACCGTTTAGTATGATGTTCGGGTGAGGCGGGCGGAGACAGCGCCTCGCTCTCGTCCGACGAGGTGCCTGAAGACGTGTGGTTGCGACCGGAACTTGCGCGTATGCGGCATAGCTCGTGACTAGTCGGAATATGAACAAATTATTAATTGAACATTAAAAAAATACTTTTTAAAAGTTTACAAAACAGTTAACGGTGTATGTAAAGTGTGTTATTTTCAATGGAACACCACAGAGTCATCTATTGAGAGAAAAAGCAAACTAATTTTAAAAAAATGGACTAATTAGTAGTGGCGAAGCTACAAGATAAGCCTATGCCAGGCACATTAACAAATATTTTCAAGGAAACGTAGGGACTTATTATAGCTCAAACAAGTAAGACAAATAAAAGTCTAAATAAGCATTGGTTAAGTGCCTATTTTTCACTACCGGCTTACCTCCTAGCTTCGCCACTACTAATTAGTTAGTCCACGTTTTAAGTTTATACGAATAAAAAAAATACACTTCACGCCTTTTAATCCCAAAGCGGGGTAGGCAGAGGCACTTGCTTAATAAGCAAATGCCCACGGTTCA
>SJJU01015336.1:0-17530 GCA_012932125.1 Conopomorpha cramerella
CTTTTCGTTCTGTTTTCAGAAAGGAACTGTTTTCAGTTTCTTTACTCAGCTAGCTCTCATCGATTGCGAGATATTTAGATGTCATTGTGTTGTGCACACAAATTATGTGTGACCCGGATTTTTTGCTCACAAGTGTAGTTACTTACGCGACAGAAAGAAGTTAATCACCAGAAGAATGCCACGTCATGCTAACCGTTGGCATCATTTTGACCAAATTTTCTACTTTGTGCACTTCACCCCTTTTAATCCCAAAGCGGGGGGTGGCATATGGGTTTCCTCACGAGTTTTTCCTCACTCGTACTATGAGCGATTCGTAGCGCACTGTAGAACAGACCCATTGGTACACGCCTACTGTACATCCCGATTCAAACCCACAACCTAGTGAAAAAAACCTTTTTAAAAATAACCTTTTATTTACTGTTAGTATTTAGTGCTAAAAATAATTAAATAAAATGTAAAAAAGTAGTCCGCCATCTTGTACCTGCCGCCATGTTGGATTTTGAAAAACGTCACATTAGTGTACTATGCTTTGTCATCCAAACGTATGTATAGAAAATTTCAGCTCAATCGGTTGAGTACATGTGCTAAAAATTGAGTTGCAAGATTTGCACAGAACACACATACATGCTGCACATACATTGCAAGTTAAATAAAAGCTTTTAATATGGGTAATCAGGTTTGCAAATCAGAGTGGCGTGCAATTGGAGAGGTTTATATCCAGTGTCCAGTGGACAAGTATGGGCTGATGATGATTATGAATCAGGTTTTGCAATGGGACGCCAACGCATTCGCTAAATTTTTTGCAACGCATTCGCTCATCCGGTAATGACCGAAACTACATTTATTTTTAAGATTGTTTGTTATTTAAATTATCCCCCTAGCGTGGTCAGGTTGCAAGAAAAAATAATTTTCGGTTGCCTGCACGATAGGTCTACCGACGGATGTACGGCTATGCCACGTTATTTGTATTTTTATCACCGTTACAAGACCAAATGTCCGGGAATATCCCACCCTCTTTCCATATATTATATATTCCACCGCTGTGACTCCTATGTTATCATGTTGTCAGCTAAATGTTAGTGAAGAGCCTTTCAAAAAGAAAGGAACGGCCATTGTGATTGATAATATCTTTTCGGGAAGACCCTTCTTTTAAATCGATTTTGAACGTCTAACACTGCTAGGATATGAGGAGTGATAACTGAAAATGTCTGTTCTAAAAGTTTTCGCTCCTATTACAGGTCCCAACCTGTATACTGCAAGGAAATACATACGTTTGAGTTACACTTTCCTAATCTGAGACGGCATTACTACAAACGAGGCACAGATTGCATTTTGGGTTCAAATAGCTGACAACTAGACTACCTACAGATGCTCAGCAAGGACAGCGGGAGTCACTAGAAAATCCTCGTGATACATTTATATTTGTATCACGTGACCCACACGTGCGTACATGTACGTGAACGCCGCTTGGCGCACTACCTTGGTTTCGGCCGCTTACGACCCGTGCTTGGGACCTATATTAAAAAACCGCTTAAACTTGAATTTTTAACTACGTTGGCCCTGGTACCGCCCGTACGACATCGTGAGTTGGAAGGCGTCGCCATCCAGAAGGCCAAGCGCGACTGGGGCCACCCTTTCATTTAGTAGCTCAGGCTGTTTCGGGGCCCACCGTGTACAATTTATTTCTTCCCAAAGCCCAAACCTCTATTTAACACACTGCACATGTGACAATATCACAAGCAAAACTTTTTAACAAAAACTGAAAAGCAAAATATGGTTTTCACCAAATTTCCTTTGGGGTAAGTATGTCCTTTTTAATAAAAAAAATATTATTAAAATCTGACTACTCTGTAAATAGGTATGCGTCATACATTGGCCCGTTGGTATAGTGGTCAGCATGTCTGACTCTGCTCCGTAGGGTCGTGGGTTCGATTCCTACCGCTGACAGGTGCTCAGGTGATGAGCTTTTAAGTACGTGTTGGACGTGTCTGGGTGTTTTATTTATATAAAAATGTATTTAAATGAAAAACATATATATAACTATAAGTAGAAGGTCCTTGCTATCAACAGATTGGAAACACTGCCACCGAACCTGCACTAATAAAGTGTGCAATTTATTTTTCATTTATTCCTAATAGCAATTTCCTACTTAGGTACTTCTTTGACACACTTACAAAAATGTAAATTTGCAAAGACAGATCATAAGGAGTGGGTCCTAAGCAGCCGAAACCCTTTCCAAATATCCTCAGGGAAAACAATGTGACGTCATATTACGACTAGTTCCGGGCTCCCATATTTTATAGCACCTTCAACGAAATCACTTTCGAGATGGAACAAACACACTCTCGGGTGTCTTTGAACACTGTCGAATTTTGAGGTTGAGGTCACATTCAAGGAGAAAAATGTCGAATAAGTTATTATTTTCATGAAAAAATACGGCCTGTGAAAGTTACAAATAAAATTGATGAAACATCTACGTATATATGTAAAAGGAAGTCGTGTTATTTACACTATTTATAACTCAAGAACGGCTGAACCGATTTGGTTGGGAGGTAGGTTAGAACCAGGAAACGGACATAGGATACTTTTTACCCCTCTTTTTGTTATAGTTTCTATGAAATAATGAAAAAACGCGAATGAAATCGCGGGGCATACACTAGTTTTTAAATAAAGTAAACTTGAGTTTACTAAACAGTTATTTTAAATTATTGAAATAAAACATTATCATACCTGTATAACATTTTGGTAGACGATGCTTCGATCGTATGTGGTTGGTTTTTTCAACTTGCATTTGGAAGGTTTTCGGTTCGAGACCCACACGAGTACGGAAAGTGTACCTGTGACTCTTTTTCTTTGACTTAGATATGTCGCTCATATGGTGAAAGGGGTATGTCAGTACCGTGACAAATGGAGATCTGTAGTCTCTGCCTACCCCTCTGGGAGACAGGCGGGAAGTGTATGTATGTATGTACGGTGAAGGAAAACATCGTGCTAAAACCCCCATTCCAAAATGTGTGTGAACCCTATAACGGTGGATGAAATACGCTTGCTGGACCGTGACCATTTTCTTATCAAGTACCTAGCAGCAAAGACTACCCCGCTTTAGAATTAAACCTGTACGTGCAGTACTTTCTTGTGTAGGCTGCCATACTGCCGTTGTATGAAAATAAATTCAATCTATTTCTTTCACAACATTACGTACTTGCTGAAGGTTTATTATTATTATAAAGAATGGCAAATGGCATATTTCTTAAAAAACATATTTTCACTCAAATAAAAATATGTGCCGATCATTTCCTGCTTTCGCTCGCCATATTGAACGTGCATATGACACATATGTTATAAGTAGATTTTTAAGCGACTTCAAAAAAGGCGGTTTATCGATTCAACCGTATACCTACTTATATGTTTTTTTATGTTCGTTCTCGGAAACTATGTCGTTTATGAACTGAATTTTGTTTGGAAGAAAATATTTCGATTGTGGCCCATATCGGAGATTTATATGTTTGATAAAAGGTTTATATGTAGTTGTAAAAAGTAGAGAAGCACTTGATAACTCGTATGAAGCCGAGGCGGTTCGCTGGATGAGATAATATAAAGATAGAATCTGCTCTACCACCGTAGGGTTGAAACTCATATGAATGTCATTAGACATTAAGGTTCATTGTTCCCCCATATACCAACTCTACCTTATTGATGTTTTAGTGACACAGGAAATGTCATTAAAACTGATAGACCATTTTCTTGGCCGACGGTGCCTCAGAATAAAGGACATGGCCAGTTTTTGCCTCAAGCATGTATAAACAACCAACTATAACCAATCGCATTTATAAAATCAGACAATATTTATCACGTAAAGCGTATCATGTTAGAACTTCGGTATTTTTTTAAATAAAGCGTAGGTACTATGTAATGTGATATTCTTTTTTACGGTGTATCTAGACATCAACAGCAACCGAACAGCGTTACATTTACTTAAAAATACAAATTATTTAAGTAAATAAAGTTCTGTTCCACTTATATATATTTAAGATTATTAATAGGTATTACCAAATAAGGTTACGATTAATGATAAAACATGATTTTTGTTATTTCCTAAGATTTATAACGTGCTGGTACCTGGCTGGTATAGGTGCTTCTTGCGTGAAACGAAATACCCTTTGTTTATTCTCAGTGTATGTGGCCTAGGTGGTTAGATTAAGTTATGGAAAATGAAGATAATGAAACATAAATCGTGGCGTACATGTAAGTACGAAGGATATTTTTAATCTTATCACTTAACCCTTAACTGCATGTTTTTTTTTGTCTGAATAAAAACCTATCCTTCTTAAATTATGTGGCCTGCATCATGGAAAATAAAATAAAAAATTAAAAGTGGTCTAAAGTCAAAACTGCGTTCATACGTATTAGTTGTACCTTTGACAATAATTTAGAATAAAAAATCTGTATATGGGACGGCTAGAAAAAAAATCGAGGAAAATTATACTGATGTAGTATTACATCACTATGCAGTTAAGGGTTAAGTCACAAAAATCGTGTCGATTGTACTCAAACGCCTAGTCCGTAATGTACTGTGAAAACTGTTAACGACGTCATTTTATTTGTGATATTTTAAAAGAATGCAAAGTTCCAGACATCTCATATAAACGAAATATACACAGAGTCAGCTTTGCACATCGTTAAGATATATTTATACATTGTCAAGGCGGACGTCCATACAAAAACTGGACATCTCCTTTACTGTGACGCTGTGACTGGACGCACGGATGGATTTGAATGAAATTATACGGGTACAGTTTTTCCTATTTGGAAATAATAAAAATATCCGCGTATATACAAATCGCATCATTATGTGATTAAAAATACATTATTCAGTATTCAGCTGTTTGCGACGCATTTTCATTTGTATAATTTACACAAGACAAACAAAAACACAAACATGTGGAAAAGGGCATGCAACAGATGTTTTTGGAAATATTTGGTTATGACCGTGTTTCGACATCACTTCTTACACGTAATTAAAATAAAGAGTCTGTGGTCCATACGTACCATAATTAGTCGGAAACTTGACTTGCAACCGAAAGGTCGTGGGTTCAAGTCCGGTTACTGGACGTATACAATATATACACTACGCAACGCTCTGATACAGTGAACTACGTGATGAAAACGGCACACCACAACGTGTGTATAACGGCGATGGGCTCACCCACTGTCACGTTGGGTTGAATGCTCTTGGTAAACCGTAGGCATTTGCTTGGCAGAAGCCTTTGCATACCTCTTTAGGAATTAAAGGCGTGAACTATATTTTTTGTAGGTATCCAGCGTCTGTGGTCCAGTTGGTCGGATACTTGACTTGTAACCGGGAGGTCCGGGTTCGAGTCCGGCTACTGGACGTGTACCAATGGGACTCTTTTCAGAGCCTATGTACGCAACGCAACGCTCGTACGGTGAAGGACAACATCGTGATGAAACCCGCACACCACAAGGTGTGTGAACCCTAACGGCGATGGGCTCACCCCCTGTCACGTTGGGTTAAATACGCTTGGTGAACCGTGGGCATTTGCTTTAGCAAGTGCCTCTGCCTACCCCGCTTTGGAATTAAAAGGCGTGAAGTGTATTATTATTTATTATTATTACCTCTATTCCGTCCGGAGATGGCCTTTTCATCCAGGTCTGAAGGCCAGGAAACCGCTGGCAGTGTGTACAGCTCTTCTGGTGGAAGTACGACGCGTGGTTAGCAGCTATCTGATGCACGAGTCTGTGGGAAAGCACATAATATAGGTTTTTAATCCCGCATTTCTCGGAAACCACAATTCGAACTCTCTCTTTGAATAAATTATTTTTTAAATTATCAATACAATAAGCCAATCATACACTCGTAAGTAAAAATATATCATGTGTCAAAGTTTAATAAATTATATAATTCTGAAAGTAGTAATACTGACTACAAAAAACAATACTTTATTTTTCGCTATATTATTGTCTATAAAAGCAGTTTCTATTTTTCAGCTAGCTCTCCTTGCTTATGAGATTTTTAGATACGTTGTGTACACAAAATTATGTTTGACACGGATTTTTGCTCAGCACTGTTCATCAATTGATTAATTCCGTGCATAATGAAGCTAAATTATAGCAATACGCAAAATAAGCAATATTTCTAATCTATACTATAATAAACTGTTCGGGGTCCAAAACTGTACATTGATTATTTTTACGAGAAAACCAGTGGATTATATCAAGTTGCCGTTACAGAGGCCGAATTTCATATTATTGGAAAAAATATCTATCTGTCTGTTTGTCCGCGAATTACGTGAAAACGGCTGGACAGATTTGGTTGATATTTGGCACGCAGATACCTTATACACTGGAATAAAATTTAGGCTATATCCCGGAATTTATAATATCTGTCGTCTGTGGTCCAGTTGGTCGGACACTTGACTTGTGATCGGGAGGTCGCGGGTTCGAGTCCGGCTACTGGACGTGTACAAATGGGACTCTTTTTCAGAACCTATGTACGCAACGCAACGCTCGTACGGTGAAGGACAACATCGTGATGAAACCCGCATACCACAATTTGGGATTAAAGGCGTGAAGAGTATTTATTTATTTTTTTATTATTTTATAATATACATACACTTCACGCCTGTCCCCCAGAGGGGTAGGCAGAGACTACAGATCTCCATTTGTCACGGTCCTGACATACCCCTTTCGCTTCATCTACATTCATACATCTTTTCATACATGACCTCCGGTTTCGAGTACTTTTCACGCCACCTTCGCCCAGGACATCACCAATCTGGTCTGTATATGTCCTTCTGGGGCGACCTCTACTCACCCGGCCCATTACATCACCCATATAAAATCTCTTTCGTCAATCGCCTTTCATCCATTCTCTCCATATGCCCAAACCACCGAAGCATGCCCTTTTCAATCTTGGTCACTACGTCTTCCTTCAAACTTTTTTTTGCTTATTGAACATTTTGCCCATTTTAAACATGCTATTAACGTATTGTACGTTATACATACCCCGATGAGAAATTAATTTTGGAAATGGGAAACAAAGAATGCATTAATAGGTATCCAGCTAGATTTTTGTTTGGCTAGACATGTCAGTCAGTATGTAAGCTATTTCTTATATTTTATGACCCTCTTCACACAAAAAGTATATCCTACAGTTTTGTAGAAAAAAGAAAAAAACAAGAGTATCAAAATTAAGCGTAAGAGTATTAAAATTAAACAGAATAATGCTGCTACAGAGAAATATCTCGTATAACGCTACTTGCAAAGCCAAGCACGTAGCAACTAAGTAGTGCGATACGAAGAAAGGAAATAATAATATCAGTATTCCTTTTTTCAGAAATTGTGCTCAAATTACCAAGAAAGACTGCATTCTATAAAAATGAAGATACATTTTGGTTCAAAACATTATCTTTTATGAGTCACAATAAAATTAATTACATAATTGAAATGCAAATATATATATGTCGGCGGCACTGCAATATTCAGAAGCTGATTTGATTAAAATAACGCTATGATTGGTGGGAAACGGTAGGGCGCCACACTGGTGTGCGCCCTCTGACGGAGTTCGAGCGAAGTAATCTTGCGGTTTGGTGACCACGTGTTCGACGGATATAAAAAAGGCGGTTATGGTTGGTGGGGGCAGACCTCCTCCAGACTCGCTACGGAACAGTTGTGCTCGCAACCGTCTTCGTCTCTTATCTCATAGTGTAATTGCTTACGTAATGAAAGTGTAATACAACCTGATTAAAATGTTTTGTAGTGTGATTTGCGAGACCGGGAACCATGAATGGGAATGATCGGGGGAACACCCCGCCGTTATATATATTTTTAATATTATTGCTTTTCATCCTGAAAAATTCATATTACTGTATATGTCATTGTATTGACGGCTTAATAGGAATTAACTAACCATTTTTATGAAATAATTACGCAAGTAGAAAATAAAGCAAATGTCATGTTGTTTTAAATTTAGTCCTGAAATGTTTATACATTCACAACTTACTCCAATTATAAAAACATACGTCACGGCAGTTACTAAAAGCGGCAGGCACACCTCGAATGGACCTACACGTGTCACAATTCTGGAAAATCTCGTAATTGTAAAAGACATGTACTTAAATATAATATACTAAATATAGAAACTAACGCGAACTCGGGGGAATTATTCATTTCAAGGCTCTATCTCTAGGCAGAACATAAATTAAACTTAAACTACAAACAATAGTGACATCCTTCAGCGGTAAATAAACGATATCGTCTGAATTTTGAACAGAGACCTCTTATACAAGGTGCTATTTTATTGGCTATGAATATTTTATGGATACGAAAAGTAATCTTATATATAAAAATGAATTGCTGTTCGTTAGTCTCGCTAAAACTCGAGAACGGCTGGACCGATTTAGCTAATTTTGGTCTTGAATCACACGCGGAAGTCCAGGGAAGGTTTAAAATGTTTCTTCCAATACACATATGGCAAAACAAATGTTTGCCGAGACAGCTAGTAAAAAATATAAAAATAATATAAAATACGATCAAAAAGCCGCTGTGGATTCGCATTTTTTAATTCGTTTTTTATTTTTCATTTTCGAACATTGAAGTAAAAGGACTTACACTGCATGATCGACTAGAAATTAACATATTTGACATCTAAACATAATTTCAGAGAAGTAACCTACTAATCACCCCTACGATATTTACTGTCCCCCTAGATTTACCTGGTCTGTCGTAATCGAACCCGGGTTTCAAACAAAAAACAAATAATTATCAAAATCGAACATAAAAAACATACGGTCGAATAGGGAAACCACCTTTTTTGAAGTCGCTTAAAAATTGAGAAACGACTGGTTACTCAAGAGGTCAACTTGTTTTTCGCTTCATTTATGAGTACTTATTTCTAACCCGATTTGGGCAACATATTAGAATATTTTCGACAGCAGCACCTTGTATCACATGTCTTGGAGGTATTGTTTTCAGCGCGGCTGCTAGATACGGCAGTTCGCGATATATTTAAGCTAATAGATTATCGCCGTCGTGACTTGAATATTAATTAATTATAAGTACTAGTACTAATGCGCTGAACACAATAGGGTCGTAGTACCTCATATTAAGAGGACTACATTAGGTAGGTCCCGAGCAATGGTCTTAGAAACATCGTTGGGCTCGTCAAAATGAACAACCTTCTAATATATTTTTCTTACTATTAACGTCGAGCAAACAACGAAGGTAAGCTGAATTCTTATTTTTGGTTCATTTCGGGCCGTACTACCCGGTTTAAACTATTAATATAACTTTTAATGTTCGACGCGACATTTTGTATGGCGATGGAAATTTTGTTTAAGTGTTTTCCAGCTTTCCCTCAGTTCAGTTCTCTCAGTTGATATTGTGCGGTGTTAAACAAATGTTAACCTTTTTCTGTCCAGAATAAGACCTAATTACATTTTGTGCTTCTTTTGACAGGAGCTTTTTTGGTTTGGATTTATTTATGGTTTTGCTTCAGATAGCTGTACAGGTAGGTATATATAGGTATACAAACCAGCATTACAAGTTTGATTGATTTATAACTTTGGCAGAATGCTGAGACGGCTCACCGTTACAGATTTTGATGAATTATCGAATTTATTTTTCGTACATAAAAACATATTTTACGCGTTTTTTAGGTTCTTAAATCCGAAACAAGCTTATACTACTTTTTTTACTTACAGTAAAAATACGGCCTTCTCAAGTAAATGCTTCCTCGTAATTCGGATAAAAATTAAACTACCAGCATGCGACTTTAAAAAGCTTTGAAAAAAAGCTGTCCCACGCCAATAGTATTCCACAGTGCTCCTTAAAAAACATTACATGTCTGTTTTTATAGTTTGTTTCAATAAGCGACCTAAATTTTTATCGCTGTCTATTAGCCGTCAGAGAATAGTAAAGAGGATGTATCTAGGAGACCCGTCTTTTGTAAATAAAATTTGCTTCAGGAAAAAAACAACATGTTTTTCATGCGCCGCTTCGCTGAATATAAAGGGCAACGGACAACAAGGGACATCGAACAACAAAAAAAAAATGGTGAACACATCACAAATCCTATACACGCTTCAAATCCTATTGTACTGTGAAACATGTCATTTATCACTTACGTTTCTTTGTCGCGAGGAATTGGGACGCCTCTCTCCACTTCGAAAAGCGGCACGACGAACACAATCTTCGAGAATATGCACCCCTCATTCATCTTCTTCGCGCCCATGAAGCTTGCCAGCATGTTAACGAATTTCGGGGCCAAGCCGTCACTCGGTACCATCTCTATGTCGGAAACTATGAAGTAGCTAGTTCTCGTTGCGTTCCGAGCAATATTCCGGCCAACGTTTATTGGATATATCATGCTGCGGTCGCGTCTGTATGTCTGTAGATTTATTGTTTCAGTTCCCGAACAGTCGGACAGTTTTAAACTTCTCCCTCTTTTGTTTTGCAAGCCGATCATCATGCGTTTCGCTTTTGTCTCGCGCACGTATTGTATGTGACTTACTCTTGTTTTGTTTGTTAGGCTGTGGTACCTTTCTAGTTTCAATTGCATTTCTAGTTCGTAGGCATTGGTGACCGTTGTCGTCGGCGGCGGCGTGGTGGCTTCGTTCAGCTCCCATACAGGTGGATGGAGTTTTGGATAGAACAGATGCACTGAAACTTTGTCCATTTTTATGTAGCAATGGCATAAGTGGTCTAAAACCTGCATCGCCAGTCGTATGTCGTAGGACGGGACGTAGAGGGACAAACTAATGGGTCCGTCCCAGTACCTAGCTATTTCTATAATGTGATACATAAATTCTGGTGTTGCGTGAGTTACATACGTGACGACGTTATATTTAGAGTATGCTTCGTACGCCGTCCCTGTTAGGGCATTGTAAATCACTCGGTAGGGGCTTTTCTCGCCGGACTCGGGGGTGCCTTGCGCTTTTATAGCCTTCCAGTCAAGTTTTACGGGGAAGCCGTAGTTGAATTTGCAAAAGCTGACGTTGCCGGGATATTTGTCGCGGAGGAACGACCCCGGTTGGTAATCGTAGTCGCCTATTGTGTAGTGTGGGTAGGTGGTGCCGTGATGTCTTGACGCGTATCTTTGAAATATAACTGTCATTATAACAATGAATATGAATATAGTAATGTTAGTGACGTTCCTGCGACTCAGACGCAACGAGTACGCGCTGCAAATTCGAATGCATGTAGTCATCGCGATGGTGTAATACTGTTCAACAGTTATGTGGTTTAATTGTTACTGATTTCGCAATTTCTTCAGCATTGGTAATCTGAAACAATAATAAAAACTAGTTATTAACGATTGTATATTCTTATACAGAGTGGAAACGTTAAGTGGTCTCATTGGATTCATTCTGAACTTTACAAGATCTCTCAAAACTGGTTATTGATCCGGAAAGTGTTTCACGAGCTCTGACTAACGGTATCAATAATATACTTTACAGAATAAAATGAATGTATCCAAAAAAACCATTATTGCTTTGAACATTTAGTATAGCGACGTGACCCTCATCTCTTGATACCATAGCAAGCAAGACATGAAACAAATGTCCATAAACAATTTTCAATAATAGTGCCAAATATATTTATTTTTTGTTTATCTCTATTAATTTTATTTACACCTCTAATATTGTTCATTTTGCTACGCATTTTCTCGCTCTATCAACAGCATCTTTAGGAATATTTCGTTGCAACGCTGAAGTTATCAAGGCTATAGGGCTTCTCATATAGGGATTTATTTGTATTGCATCTAAGTTTTTTTAAGTAGTTCTACAGTTTACGACCAACGTACACTGTAGAACTACTAAAAAACGCACAGCGTAAAATTGCTGTGGACACCAAAACCTACTAAATATATGGAAGAAGAAATCATTAAAATACTGGAAAGATCCAGTTTATTATGTAACATTTTATTGATACCGAGCTCGTGAAGCACTTTCAGAATCAGTGGCCAGTTTTTCGATATCTCGTGTAGTTTATAAATAATAGAGTGAGATGACTTATCGTTTCCACACTATATATTGGGTACATATTAAATACTAGCGAACGCCCCGCGATGACATCCGCACAGTTTTAGTTTATGAGGCAAATCGTTTTGGTAGAAGCTTTGTTTTATAATCAAAGTGCCACAAATCACGTTTTTTGCTTTATCAAACAGTCTCAGTTTTCATATTACATAAATTATTATACATTCTTCGTAATTGATTATTATTTTTATCTAAACCTGGAGCTCCATCTTTGATTAACATCAGTCTACATAAAATATGGTGATCGTCTCCGTCAAAGCAATTGGCCGGTCCAGTCTCAGTAGTTCGGTTATTTTGTCCGGTGGTTAATGTAAAATATACTCTATTTGGTGGTGTCAAAGTAACTAATCAATTTGGCACATGTCTTAATAGATTCAACATTAAAACGGCCTTTCTTCTGTATATATAAAGGTTGACTTTTGTTTAACACCGAACTAAATTTACCGAACAACTGAGACTAGACCAATTGGCCTAGTGCAATTATCAAACTTTTAACACAAATATGTGAATCCTGGTCTCGAAATAAGGTGATTAACTGTAAAAAATATAATTAGAGGGACATCTACACGATGACGTTTTTTAACAAGATCGACAAGTAAAATTTTAAAGAAAAAATAACCTATTTGATTTATCTGGTCTGCCACCGTCAAACGTTGATCTCCAACAAAAAATAATCATCGAAATCATAAACGACGATGTTATCCGCGGAAAATCATACAAAAAGTATATATACGGTCTTGTTTTCAATTGAGAAAGACTCGTTTTTTGAAGTCACTCAAAAATTGTGTCACTTATCAACATACTTTCTGAAATATTTTCTGTTAAGTAACGCCAATAATCTAAAAAAAACATCGATAGAAACTTTTAAAGCGAAACACTCCGAAAGATTTTTCTAGCAATGTATCAAATTCTACGAACCTACCCACAAAGTGTCACATTCGTTTTCACGCTACGATTCTTGCCGAGTGACGTCCGCAACTGTGGGCCGCAGATGGTAAAGGTTATTTGTACATAATATATGGTTTTGCCCACTGAGACGTGAAAATAACGACACCAGCTGTCCATCTTACACTACATGACGTTCTGCGATAAGAGAATCATTGAGCTTTGGACTAGAAACCTGTCTGTCTTAGCTCAAATTTCAAGTTTTTAATTTGTGCTAGCTGACCCGACATACATTGTTGTTTGTTTTTGTATTAACTGTGTATCTCTGCTATCACATGCGTGTATTGTGCATATAAACTTTCCTCGAAAATCACTATATCTATTAAAGAAAACCGCATCAAAATCCGTTGCGTAGTTTTAATCATCTAAGCTTACATAAAGACAGAGAGCGGGAGGCGAATTTGTTTTATACTGTAGAGGCTGACCCGGCAAACGTTATTTTGCTAGTATTATTGACAGTGTTTTATGTATGTACAGTGATAAAAACCTTCCTCAAGAATCACGCTATTAAAAAATCGGCATCAAAATCCGTTAATGAAATCCGCTGCGTTTTAATTATCGAATCATACATAAGGACGAAGAGCGTGAGGTGACTTTGTTTTATATTATGTACTAGCCGTGTATCCCGTTCCCGTGGGAAATTTGGGATAACATATAGCCTATGTGTTATTCTAATGTATAAACTATATTACTGTAAAGTTTCATTGAAATCCATTGAGTAGTTTTTATGAGAAAGAGTAACAAACATCCAACCACACATACAAACATTCACGTTTATAATATTAGTAGGAAGTAGGATGTATTGATTGCAAATAGGAAAGCGTTTGAACACCATCCTGTCCGTTGTTAATCTGCGATGCTACGATTAAGCACGCTTGCCTATTAGGTACTTATTCAACCGTGATTTGAAGACACACAAACCACATTGTGTAGGAAATACAGAATCCTGCAAGTCATTCCACAATATGGTTCCCACTAGAAAAGTCGACGAAAGAAATTGTGGAACTCAATAAATATATTGACTATTGAGTATTTAAATGGGTCATGAGATGATTTATCGTCCAAAAGTTCTGTCAAAGTTACCTATAATTGGGATAATGGGCGTAATTATTAATAATAAACTGATTACGTTCAAACGTTGTTCAGCTATTTTATATATTAGATTTGAAACGGGGGGAGGCAGGATAATAGTGGATGAAAGATATTGTACGACAAGCTGTTTTGGGGGAGAACGTCAACTTATATTGTGACACGAGAAATCCACCTGGACGTAATATATTATCGAAATAATGGAACACTGGGCTTGGAACTTTTTGAATAGGATTTATTCCAGCATTTCCGCTTGCTTCGGTAACTTGACTGACAGTAGTCACTGTCACTCTGAGGCCTTCGAGCGGTTTGAAAATAGTTAAGCTCAACCGACTTTGGACTTTGTGACGGGAAGCGCTAAGATGCAAATGGCATTCTTTATTTCTCACTAGATGTCCCGGCAAACATTTGTATTGCCGTAGGAAGTCGCCTTTGTACCCCGCGTATTGGAAGAAATGCACCTTTTAAACCGTCCCTGGACGTTTGATTCAATACCAAAATTAGCCAAATCGGTTCAGCCGTTCTCGAGTTTTAGCCAGACTAACGAATGGCGATTCATTTTTATTTATATAGATTATCGAAATTAATTTTTCGCTGCAATTATTGTGTTAATGTGGTGGATATAGTGTAATAATGTGCCGGTGATGAAAAATAATGCAGTGAGAGTGAGAAGTAAAGGAGAGGACTCTTATTTGATCAATTTGTTATTCCCGTATAATGTTCCACGCAGCATTGAAATGTGATGGTCCATCGGTCCGTTTCAAAATGAGACTTTGACACGACTTTGACGATTGACGACCATTTTTACCACGTTGCTTATCCACACTCGACACTGGCAAAAATTATTGGCTCAAGCTAATAGATTGCCATTAAAAAAAAACGCTCGTATACGGTGCAGGACAACATCGTGATGAAACCGGCACACCACAAGGTGTGTGAACCCTATAACGGCGATGGGCTCACCCCCTGTCACGTTGGGTTAAATACGCTTGGTGAACCGTGGGTATTTTTGCTTTAGCAAGTGCCTCTGCCTACCCTTCTTCTTTGGTATTAAAGGCGTGAAGTGTATTTTTTTTTAAAAATACTTAGACTGAACCGACTTTGATTTACGATCAACAATGTAGAAGTATATTATGTAGTTACTTCAGACCAAACACAACTAGACTTTTTTTTATCTTTCTTTATTTTGGAGCTTACAACTAGACTTGCGAACCGCGTACCACCCAGTCTGTCTCTTTCCCACCAAAACGTATGGAAAATGTAAATTCCTTAAACGTAAGGATCCGAACTGTCACTTTTAGTACTAATTTGACATTTTGGATCCAGATTTCCCTGATACGCGCTAAGGGATAGAAGATAATATTTTTTCTTACTGTTTCATTCTTGCAGGAATAGTTGTGTTGGGTCTGAGTGTCTAATGACATTCATTTGAGTTTCAAACTGAGGGTGGTTGAGCATATTGCAAATTGGACGACTGTGCATATATTTCGGCGTAATAAACAGATGAAAAGTATGAAACGATAATCACTGTAAATTCCGTATGGAAATTATTCATATCGTATTGACAAATATCGTTATGGTGTTTAACAAATATGGTAGAGGGTGTTATACAGGCAGCTGATGTTATATCAATACAAAAATAACCTTATTTTTTTGCAAAACAGATTGATACTTTAAACATTTATTATGGAAGTGCATTTTACTAGAAATTGTTGTTTTTAATAAAGTTATAAAATAAATAGATATACCTAAAACTGATACATTACTAAAGTATACCTTTCGGAACAATTTGTCCACCTAAAACCGGAATGTCAATAAAAGTAACACGCGAGAGACATTACCAACTCTCTACAGTATTTCTCCACCCCACAACGGATTATTCGCGTTAGTTTAAGTGTGTGCATACCTAACAACAATAAATATAACGTTCATATTGCAAATACACACAGATATTTACCAAAAAAGACTTGTTAGAGATAAGGAACAATTGCTCCAGATATCAGCGCAATCTCACATTGTATATAAGAACGTGGTATTCACAAACACAGCAACGCTTAATTTCAGTTCACTGGCATGCTTTTTCAATGCCTCGAAAGAACAGTTTAAACAATAATTAATAATTTCACATTTGTTTGTTTATCTCTTGCAGTCGGCCGTAGGATTTTGACAGTGACATCGGCGACAGCAGCGCCTCCCGTGGCGGTTTTCGGAAACTTCAGATCGATAGGAGCATGCGCTGTGGTGTGGTAGAAGATGTTTCCTTGAACTTTATTTAGTAGGAGGAGAAATAAATTGGATTTATCTCAAAGACTAGCCTTTGCACGCGACTTGAGCTATGAAACTGACATTCATACTAAGTACCTATGTTCATTAGAAGTCATATCCATTATGCCATTAAACTGTCTGCAGTTTAATGAGAAACTCTAGTTTCTACCGTGAAGGTGGTTCTTATTAAATGTTTTCGATTCTATTGCCGGTTTATAGAGTTCAAAATCTAAAAACATCTGCTTAGCCATAGGCTAGCGGTCTTGTCTTTTAATTTGTGTACTGTGTTACCCTAACCAACCTTACCAGCCTCTTGGCATATAGACGCTTCTCTGAAGATGTGATACCGTCTACTTGGATAATGTTGACAAAACAGATCTACCCCTACTTAATTTTTAAGTAGTGAACTTCTTTTTTATCACTATGAACAAGCGTTTGACCACCATCCTGCCTGATGTTAAGCAGCGATGTGGTCTACGATGGAGCACACTTGTTCATTAGGTACCTATTCAGATACAGACTGTACTTCGCAGGAAACACAGACTCCGGCAAGTTATTCCACACCCTGGCGGTTCGCACTATGAAAGTATACGCAAAGTGTACTAATACTTATATTTGTAAATCGGTTGTTTTTACCCCCGACGCAAAAACGACGGGGTGTTATAAGTTTGGCGTGTCTGCGTGTGTATGTGTCTGTCTGAGGCAACGTAGCTCCCAAACGGATGATCCAATTTTAATGCCGTTTTTTGTTTGAAAGCTAATTTGATGGACTGTAGCAGTGTAGTCTTAGCTATGTTTGATCGATATCTGTTGACACACTGAAAATGTATGGGGGTCGAAATCGGGGATGAAATAATAAAATTCAAAGTGGGGTATCAAATGAAAGAGAATGTATATATACGTACATATATATTTATTAAATGAAAATTGGATAATTTGGTCAAAAGTTATAAGGGTTGAATGTGGGGAAAAAAGTCGACTTGATACAGGTACCTGTGTTCTAGTGGGGTATCAAATGAAAGGGCACGACACGAACATTTAAAAGCGGGGTTTTTTTTTAATTTAGCAAATAGTTTAATAATAATCCGTGTAAATCACTTTCGTTAATCGACTTTCATTCGTCCAAACCAGGAGCAGGGGGCATTTTATTTAATTTAATATTATATTACTAG
>SJJU01015340.1:0-22522 GCA_012932125.1 Conopomorpha cramerella
GACTTGGCCCCCGGATTTCCGATCGACTGTGCGTATCACAGTCTGTGCAAATTACTCCTTAGCGATTCCCGAGACGCGAAATTTATTGTCTTACAGATAACCGGCCTGACCTAGAATCAAAGTGTGCCTTTTGAATAACTTAGTGTATGTAATGGACGTTACATTATTTGGCACTATTATCGTTGAGAGGGTTTTAGATTCCAGTACTTGGTTACTTTATACCAGTGGCGTGCACACCATATACGTAAAAATACACTGCCTACCTATATTTTGACTATCCGACCGAATAATAGAGTTATTGAGCTAGATCTTTCTTTGTTGTACTCGCGACGTAGGCTAACGAAGGTCCTGTATTTTGTGGGCGAGTAGACAGGTAGCGGCCTATATTTCGTAAAGATGATGTCAATCCTTCGGGATTACTGCCTACCTTGTCGTAAAATACAGTGCACGCCACTGCTTTAAACGCTACTCATGCATTCTATTTGAAGCGTTTATAACGCTCGTATCAAACCAGATATAGATAGAGAGCCACGGATAAATTTGATTCCTATTCACTTGTAATACGGTTGTTTTAGGACTAAATCGGATTATGTAATATACATACTACTCACTTTAATTTGCTACTATTCGTAATATTAATAGGGGTTGAAATCTTCTAATATTGGATGTAAATTTTGATTCATTGACGGTTGTTAAAATATAAATTAAATGTTATTTATTTAGCAGTCACGACGCAGTACACTTTCTCTGCTATTCCGATGTTTTTAAACGTTCAAAATAAACAAACATTTTTTATAGCAGTGTAAAGGACAAATAAATAACCAGGGACTTCTTACATCGCGCTCAATTTGCGACTCAATTGCGCGTTTAATTAAAAAGCTTCCGAAATTGGGGCCAGTGGAGTAAACCGATGACCTAGGAAATTGTCAGCCAGCACCAACTTGTTATGTAAATAGTGATTTTGGAGCGCTGAAGCCGTGCCAAGCTATTTGCCTGATTAAATTACTGCCTTTTGTTACAATGAGTATGACATACAAATGTATGTTGTAATATCGCGTAGAGTTTTGTACAGTGTTGTCCAAAAAATAGGTATGGATTTGATTACACACACATCAAAAGTGTCTAGGGATCAAGAACATTTTTAGCTCTAAAAAAATCTAATTTATTTAAATCAAATCTGAATAAATTATGAATGCATTCAGTTTTTGTAAAACATATTCTTGATTGCAATCTTCCAAAATGTACTTGATCCTTAGACACTTTTGATGTGAGTATTTTGTAATGCCCTAACAGGGTCCATGTTTGATACTTTTAATTATGTTACATCTTATTTTCAACATTAGTGCAATGAATGATATGAAGTAATAAGATGATAATCTTAAAATTTTAAATAATGTACATTACATTTTAAACACTGCAAAACCCAATAAAGTATGTTTCTGTCTCGCGATTGTCGTAGAACTTCGGTGTACAGTAATTCCATTTTACATTTCATAAATATTAATCCTGTCCAAATTGTCAATCTGTACGATCACATTCATAACACGACTCACTGCCCCAGTTTTTCGGAACAAAAACCTAAACGTGAAATGCAAATGAACCCCACTATGACTGATGAACATTGAGCTTCGCACACCTAGTAATTCAAAGGAAAATAGGAGCAAAATATAGGCAAGTTCCAAACTCACTAGGGCGTACTTTACGTAACCCTTCTCTCAGATTTTGCCCAGAATTGCCGTCATTTCAAGAGCTACCCACACCGCCGGAAGTAATCATATTAGATGCCGCCGGCCATCTTGGATTTGACGAAAGCTTGGACACTGGCTGTGATGGTTAACTTCGAATGGAAAGGAGAAAGATTGTAATTACTGGAGCAAATAAAGTGAGATCCGGCGTAGGTATAAAATAAAATGTAATTATATTTTACTTTTTGCAGTATCTGATTTCCTGACTTACTTAGTAGCGTTGAGGTAATTTTAATGTTGGGTTTTGTAAGCTTTATCCATGTTGTTTAGTATTTCTTAGCCCTACGCCTTGTAGATGTCATCTCTTCTTATTTTTGTTTAAGTTCAAAGCCCTATTTCATTATTTACTTGGCAGTCGACATTATCATATAGATTTAATCGCCATATTTTAGGTACTTACCTACTACTCCTAACAAATTTAAAGATTGTTAACAAGAAAAACAAATATTTACACTACAAAAGAGAACACCTAGCTATAATAGTCTCTTTGAATTAATTAACATGAACGAGCTTTTCCACGTTCCTAAATGTAACGTTTATACATTTTTTATGAGTAGGGTAGAGTAATTTTATGCTCAAGGGAAAAAAATAATTTTGAATATTTAAAAAAATAACTTTAATTTGAAGAAACGTCCCAATTATTTTAAAAGATAGCTAACACGCTACTATTTGTAGGTTACTTAGTAACTTGCCCACTAAATGCTTTTACCATTTAATTTTACATTTTCCTTAGCAAATGCCCACGTTTACCAAGCGTATTTAACCCAATGTGAGGAGAGGGTGAGCCAACGCCGTTATAGCTATCACATACCTTGCTTGGCATGTGGCGTTTCATCACTATGTTTTCGTTAACCGTGTGAGCGTTGCATAGAACAGATACTGAAAAAGACATAGCTATTAGAAGGATTGTTGGGAAGAGCACGACACGTATATTTAAAATCTGTTTATTAAATGAAAATTGGATAATTTGTTCAAAAGTTATGGAGGTTGAAAGTGGGGACAAAAAGTCAAGTTTATACAATTAATAGCTGTCCTGACAAACATTTAGTTTGCCATAATAAGTTGCCTTTGCACCCCGTGTATTGGGAGAAATACAACTGCGTAAAATATAAATAGTAGCCGATTCTCAGCACTACTGAATACGCAAATAAAATTTGGTAAAAATCGGTAAAGCCGTTTCGGAGGAGTACGGTAACTAACATTGCATTGTGACATGGAAATTTTATATATTAGACTAGCTGTCCCGGCAAACGTTTGTTTTGCCATAATAAGTTGCCTTTGTACCCCGTTTATTGGGAGAAATACACATTAATCGACATATAAAATATCCTATCTCTCAAATTGAACGAAATTGTATATAAATGCCAACTTTTGTGAATATCGGTAGCCTTGGTGAAGAGTTCATTGGGAACAAAAATCATGACACTGGTTTTGTATACATTAAGATGTGATGATGATTCAAGTGGGGTATCAAGTGAAAGGGCAGGATAACAACACATATTTTTTTTTTATAAATAAATATAAATATATACCTAAATATTTTTACAACAACACACACATTACCTTCATCCCATGTTAAGTAGCTAAAGCACTTGTGTTATGGAAATCAGACAACGAAATATAGTTACTTAAATACTTTTTTTTTTCTTTTAAATACATACTTATATAAATAAAACACCCAGACACATCCAACAAGTACTTAAAAGCTCATCACCTAAGAACCTGCCAGCGGTGGGAATCGAACCCACGGCCCTATGGAGCAGAGGCAGACATGCTGACCACTACACCAACGGGCCCGTCTTTATTTTGTAATATAATTGTTATATTATGATGATGATGATGATGATAGAGCCATGCTACAGCTTTAAAAAATCCCGAAAAAAAATCAACGAATGCACATATCTAATTAGTACAAGTTACACTCCGAGTAACAACGGCGTATCACGAAATACGACTTTCCTCTAATGACATGTTTCAGATTGCCCCGTCACTGCGTTTCATTGAAACCATTAGTCACCCCCGGGGGACTCGGTGCCCCTCTTGGAAAACCATATCGGGGTGTTGTTTTATATATACGACCAATGTTATCCACCATCAAAGTATTAATTATCCCAAAGTGTTGAGCTGTCAAATATCTTATATCAGAGACAATAATATCACTGACATTATTCGGGTACTGTATTAAGGTGGACTGATGATATACGCAAGATGGCTGGCAGAAGCTGGATGCGAGAAGCCGAAAACAGATCACAGTGGCGTGCAATTGGACAAGTATGGGCTGATGATGTATTAAATTTCAAGAAACCCTTACTAATATTATAAATCGGAAAGTGAGTTTGTTTGTTCCGCTTTCACGCCGTAACTACTCAACCGATTGCTTTTATATTTTGCATACGTAAAGTTAGAAGTCCGGATTAAATAATAGGGTACTTTTTATCCCGGAACAAAATGATATTCCCGAGGGAAACTTAGCTTTTTCCGTGGGAATGATAAGTTTTCTTATAGTTGTCCTTTATGCCGCAATATAACCAAAGTCCACACGGGCAAAGCCGCGGGCGGAAAGCTAGTAATTTATAATACACAGTTGTTAGTTGTTACACATGTTTGTAGAAAGACCACTAGGCCGCAACAATACAGCAACCAAAAGCGTATCGCCAAACGTGCCCTTCACTGTGGTAAAATAAAGCATAAGCAGCTGGTACTTATTAGTCGGGATTAAAAGTCGGTTTTGTGAAGGGCTCAAACAGAAACTGTGCAGACATTTTATAAAGCTGTTAAACCCTTTAAAGGTCCCTTTGTGATTTAAGGTCAAGTTACTGCGAGGAACTCCGATAGGAGGTATCTGGGGCTTGATTCATTTATTCTGTGGCGGCGCGTTGTGGCATTAGAAATATTTAAAAGAAAATGAAGCAACAAGGTTTTAGAAAGGATTGCTTCGGCGGTTTAGTCTTCTGAAATTAATGGACGAAAGATTATAAAGTTCGAATATAAGCGGGTACGTCGGTAAAGGTGCCTTGCCCAACGATTATCCACCAAAAGTGACTTACAAAAGGAGAGTAATAATTTTAAAGAAAAAAATACTTTTTTCTACCAGTACTGTATACCAGTGGCGTGAACTGGCTTTTACGACAAGGTAGGCAGTAATCCCCAAGGATTGACACCTATGTATAGGTAACTTGTCTTTACGAAACATAGGCCCCTATCTATCTTCTCACCCACCAAACACAGGACCCTCGGTTAGCATATGTCTTGAGTACAACAAAAAAGATCTAGCAATAACTCTGTTATTAGGTCGGGTAGCCAAAATACTAAGGTAGGTAGTGTCTTTTTGCCTATATGGTGTGCACGCCACTGCTGTATACCAGCCAACATTTTTTTAAAGTTCGTTTCCTTGATTTATCGGGTTTGCCATCATCAAACAATGATTCCCATCTTGGAAATATTTTCTCTCCAACAAAAATAAAAACATAAACTCGGTTCATAAACGACGGTCGAATTGTTTTTTTTTTTAATCGCTTAACTCTTTAATCGCCAGTGTCTTTTAAATCAGACACACAACAGAATAGTGATTTTGATGTCTATGTTATAAGGAAAAGGATTCAAAATCATAAAAAAACAGTTTCCATCCGGCGGCGGCGGTCAGAACGTTAAGTGCAAACAACGTCGTAATGTGTTGGTCTCTAGCAAATCTAATCACTGTGTGTACTTATTAAAGTTAACAATATCACTGTCCGATGAGTCCTATATGACTCACAGGAACGTTTCGGAACAAGTTCATGAGTCACAGATGAATCGTTTTCTTTTTGAACGTTGACGGTTTTTATGACATCTGCAAAGGAGTTATGAGATTTAGCAAGCGTGTCAAGAAAGACACGACAGAACAAATACGCTCGGTGATTGGCTGTTATGTCACACATTGTGCGACTTAGCTTGTTTCAACCAATCACCGTGCCTGGTATTTCTTGTCTTTCTTGGGGGCTTTGCTAGGGGGGCTGGACATACAAAAAAAAATTGCAAATCATTTTTTTTATGTAGGTAGTAATGATACAAAGCCTCAATTTAAAAAAAAATGAGGTCGTAGGGCTATACAAAACGTAGTTGTATCCGTGGATGTCGTACTCTTCAGGGTTTTCCGGGGGCACGGCTCTTTCGCGCGCTGGTCACTGGGGGGGGGGGGATTACGAAAGGATTTACCCCCGATTAACCAAAAAAAAAACGTAGTTTATGGGACACGGGAACTTGACTAAACGATTTCTTTTTCATCAGGCACAATCTAAGCCAAGCACTCAACGTTAAAAGCTGAACGAAATGTAATAGGCAACTAAAATTGCTTAGAGATTCCCGGCGCGTTTGGGCGCTTGAAATCGCGTGCGGCTTCGTGCCGGGGTCGTTTGACGGCCGGCGGCGGTGGCGCCGCGACACGCAACCGACTTTGCAATCCACATATAAACCGAGCTGTACCCAACATAGAAAGTGAGGTAAAATGTTGTAAATAAAAAAAAATAAGGTAGGGGCAGAGGCACTTGCTAAAGAAGTACCCACGGTTCACCAAGCGTACTTAACCCAACGTGACAGGGGGTGAGCCCATCGCCGTTATAGGGTTCACACACCTTGTAGTGTGCGGGTTTCATCACGATTTTGTCCTTCACCGTACGAGCGTTGCGTTGCGTACATAGGCTCTGAAAAAGAGTCCCATTGGTACACGTCCAGTAGCCGGACTCGAACCCGGGACCTCCCAGTTACAAGTCAAGTATCCGACCAACTGACCACAGACGCTCTAAATTCTGTATTGTATAATAGACGGCCGGCGATCGTAGTCGATGACGACTTTCTTCGAATATATGTAGGGTACGGATCAATGCAGGTTACCGGACCCCTATTGCCTGCTGGTGTGCAATTGGTAGGCTTACGTTCATCACAGAGGCACGATCAAACACTCAGTGATTAATCTGCTGGACGAGGGCCTCCCCCCAATGATTTCCATGATAAACTGGGGAGAAAGGCCAACAACAGGCATGTTTGGATTTTGGCTTGGATTGGTTGGCGATCGCAGTGGTGTTGTGGTTTAACTCACAGAGAGAGCTGCTCCCCGTCCTCTGGAGAGTTCCCTCGGTCGCCTTTTAAGACCCCCAAGACGGAAAAGTTGGGCTGGGGTGGCGGCACATGTATTCTATTCGCCATCACTACACAGCGTCAGTCCATATCAATTACGAAAAATGCTTGATCAATTATTACGGTGCTGGAGCGAGTCTTAGTACTTTTGTTTCCCATCATTTCTTCGTGCAACACAGATTCATGAGAAAACTAATTGACGAAAAAAACTAAGTAAAGGTGAATATTGTACACTTTTAGAATATTTAGAATATATTGTGGTTACGAAAAAAGTTAATAAGAGAGATCTTACTAATATTACAAATGGGAAAGTGAGTTTGTTTGTTTGTTCCGCTTTCACGCCGTAACTACTGAACCGATTGCTTTGCAATTTTGCAGACGTATAGTTAGAAGTCCGGTTCATATAATAGGGTACTTTTTATCCCGGAAAAAAATTATATTCCCGAGAGAAAACAAAAATATTCCTTTATACCGCAATATAACCGAAGACCACGCGGGCGAAGCCGCGGGCGGAAAGCTAGTAATTAAGTAAAGGATGGTTTATAAGAGTAAAACGTTTGTTACTTGTAAAATAAGTGTTATTATCGTTAAAATATCCGGTCATATGGGCCTCTGTTTGCCCATTCTTTGCGCCGGGACGCGGCAACAAATGTGTTTTTCGCCACACATTGTTTTTCTTTGCATGTGTGGGGATATTAACACGACAGGGAGGCTACTCTACACACAAAGATAACGAGAAATACAAATGAATATTTAATTTAATTATTAATAAGATATTTTTTTATATTTACGTATTTATTACATGACCAAGCGAAAGAAATATTAAACAAATAAGTCATCAATCTTCATCATCATGAAGTTAAGTTACGCATTAAAATCAAATTCTTTTTCTTTTTTTTCGAGGGAAAGTAATCCTGGTCGAAAACAAAATATCATGACTGTTTCTACTTTCGGAATTTAAAAAAGATAATTAAAAAAAGGCGATAGGGATCTTTGGGCACGTGAACGCTGAATATTTAACGTAATTTACTGCTATTTCTGTATTTCTTCTTTTCTTGGTATTTTTCGAGCGATTTATTAATGTGTGTATTGAGACAATATCTGTTATCCATCAAAACTAGACTGTATTTGCTTAAATGGGGAATTTTCAAACTCAAAAAGTTTCTTATCTAGATGTCGCTGGTAGATATCCAGGGGGACTTCTGTCAGTTATATTTGAGTGCGTTTTTATTATTTGGATGAGTTATTTAGACTTCAAACACTTGTAACATGTAGACAAACAATAAAAAAAATTACTGTCGCCTCAATACGGACTGGTTGAAGTTAGCAATTTCGTTGACATTTTTCCCGCTAATACAACTAGCGCCATCTGTCATAACTAAGAGAAACGGGGGCCCTGAATATTCCCCATTTGCCACGCGCCAAAAGATCCTTGTTGCACTGAGCTCACTGGCCGCAAAGAAAAATGAGGAACAGAAAAAAAAGAGTACAGCTCCCGGCAGTTTGTTTGGGCCAAACAAACAGTTTTGAGTGCCACCCCGCGGCGGCCGGAAGATGCCATGCATGGACGTGATTAACATGTTTCACACTTACGCTCTGCTGATATGTTATTTTGGAACGATACAGCAATATTATCTGTCGTTTTAGCAATAGGCATTTTCATTTTCTTGTTTTTAAATCTAGGTTTTTTTTTAATATATTGAACAAGAGTTTGTCCACCATCCTGCCTGATGTTAAGCAGCGATGTGGTCTACAATGGAGCACGAAGACCTTCAGACTGTACTGCGCAGGAAACACAGACTCCGGCAAGGCATTCCACATCCTGGCGGTTTGCACTATGAAAGTAGACGCAAACCGTTTGGTTCGCGTAAATGGTAAATCCACCTGGTATGGATTCTTCTGGTTGTACTATTGAAAAAACGCGATGGGGGTATTAGGTTATGCAAATCCGTACCACACTCTCCGAAATGTACCCGATAGAAGACATATAGGCTCTTGCAACCTTGCGGCGATGCTCTAGGCTTTTTGTAGCTGAGGTTAAACAGGTTACTATTAACTTCAATAACGACAATATTTTTCTGACTGATATCAACCTCCACAGTCACATTCTTGATCAGTATTCTTATTCACACTTGACATAGAAAATATTACTAGAAACTAGACCTTTTGTAGACCTGATGTCTAAATCATGCGTGTTTCAAGGGTGGAAAAAAATTGGTTATTATGCGGAATGAGTATTTGTAGCTTAATTTGTATTTAGAAATTCACTTTCACACATCAAAAGTGTCTAGGGATCAAGAACATTTTTAACTCTAAAAAAAAATTTTATTTATTTAAATCAAATCTTCTGAATTGGTCTCCTACCTAATTCCCCATGCCTGTATCAATGACTTATCACCACATTTTGAATAAATTATGAATGAATTCAGTTTTTGTAAAACTCACTTTTGATGTGTGTAGTTACGCTACGCAACTCTCTCGCGGTGTAAGTAAATGAATTAAAGCGATGGGTTCACCATTTATCACGGGAAGGATTTCAGGATCAGATGTGGGTAGTTGTTATCAATGATTGCTCCCTCTACCTTATCCTTAATGGGATAACAAGCGAAACACAGTCAGCGGCTCAATCTTTTTTTCCTCTATCCGTCTCTTGGGAGCTCGTCACTTGGGAGCAATAAAAAGTGGTCGGTTGAAAAATTCTAAAAATATCGAAAAATAAGAGGGATCATAATGAAAAAAATTGAATTTAATAAATTTTAATAGACCGAATTATTTAAGGACCATTAAATGGTCTATTAAACTCAGTTTATTTAATTAAGCTGGCTTTCTTAATTTTAGAGATTTTTAAAATTTTCCAACTGACCACTTTTCATTGCTCCCGAGCGTATTAGTAATCTTGAAAAACCGCAGCTTAAATAAAATTTAATGCAAGTCATAAACCGCAAACATTCAAAGTACGAAACACTTCGGCTATGAATATTTTACGCCATCATTTAACTGGTTATTGTAACATAATTACGAACACGTATTCACACGGTTTTATGGACTCAGCTGTAGATATGATTTCTGTGTAGGTACACAAGTAGCTATATTAGATACTTCGCGAAATCCTCCCTCTCGGCGTAAAATCGTAAACTTCCGCCCAATTTGGGACAAAGGTGTTCCGAGGTGAATCTCCAACGGGCGATAAAACCACGTTCCAATTTTGAATAATTTGAATTTCTCGCCGACGACGTTTTGACGACAGATGTAGCATTCCGTTTTAGCGCCGGCTCCGGAATACGTACGTACAAAGCTAAAATTATTATCTCTTGTCCTCTGAGCGTTGAAGTGTTGAGTGATTGCATTAGTAAGTAGAGGAGAGGAGGCACAGGTTCTACGGCTTCACGGCGCCGACTCGGGCTTCGCAAACTCGATGCAAATCTCAAGATGCTGCCAAATCTGTATGTATAAATAAACAGACGCGGAATAGTTCCGATCATCGCTCTAAAGTCAATGTCAAAAGTCAGGTCAATGTATAAAAGTTAAAGTGAAATAAGTGTATTATACGTATTCATGTCTATGATAATAAAATTCTTTTGTTTAAACTTTATCTAATTTAACTTTATTTAACCAATTTCTGGAAAGTTGCATGTAGATCGTTCATGTAGATTATATTCCGAAATAGGCGGAAGAATCTTACTGTTTCAAAGAATAACATGAGACGGGGCCGTTGGTGTAGTAGTCAGCATGTCTGCCTCTGTTCCGTTGTATCGTGGGTTAGACTCCCACCGCTGACACGTACTTGGGCGATGCACTTTTAAGTACTTGTTGAATGTCTCTGGGTTTTATTTATATAAAATAATACACTTCACGCGTTTAATCTCAAAGTGTGGTAGGCAGATGCACAAGGGTTAAGATAGTTTATATTTCGCACCCGGGAGATTTTATCCTGTCTCAGGGATGTTCCTCAAAAATGGTCAGATAGTGATTCTATAGGAAGGTTCATATGTATAATACATACGAACGCCAGGATGTAGATGTCCTGCGCATTACAGTCTAAAGGTCTTTAAAATCTATTTAAAACTGTTTTATATAAAAATTGCTTACACTCTAACAGGGTCATGTATCTATCTGTCCTATTTTTAACACCTGTAACTATATACATGTTGGCAATAAATGATATGATTATGAGTATACAAATGAATCGTTTAGTGTGTTTCTAAGCCCAAAACTCGAAACTGCTGGACTTGAGCAATTGTCTCAAATTCTATCTAAACATAACTATGACTTAATACTAATTTAACAAATGCTTGATGGCCGGATGCATCCCTGACTGGTGAACAGCTCACCAGCCCAACCTAATAAAATTTAACTAAAAAAATATCTACACTTCACATCTTTTTATACCAAAGTGGGGTACAGAGAGGAAGGTTGAACTTAATACTCAATTAGTAAATATAGACATATCATCAGAGATAAAAAATAAAACTTATTCGCTGGTACAAACGTAGCAATTTCATCCAACTCGAGTTGAGGTCAAGCGGATTCGCAAACTGTGGGACGAATTACGAATAAATACAAAGTTAATTGTCAGAATAAAATTACATCAACCGCCTCATCTGTCTCTCTTTGTTTGTACAGCTAAGGTCACGCCGTGTTACACAACTTTATCTTTTTGCTGACTTCGCGTTATGTGACGTTACTATGCAGATAAGGTTCAAAATATATTAGTTTTGTGTAGTTTAGATACAAAGCCACAATGCTATTATACAGGGCTAATTGCATCTGCCATTGCGCCGTTACAAAGTAAATAGGTGTAGAAAACTCAAAAGAAATAGCTTTAGCAAGTTCTTAATTAGAAAAGTACTTTTCAACATAATTAATTCTTTGAGTTCATACGTAGTTAAGGCTTTTTCGTTATTATTTTTCAGACTTTCTCCACTAGGTTTCCGTAATAAGTTTTTCGATAAAATATAGTCCTTAATTTTGGCGAAAGCCTACTAAGCGTGGCGATTATTGGCAATTTCCTCCAAATGATAATGGAAATCATTGGAGGATGCCCTCGACCAACAGTGAACGTTATGTGGCTGAAAATGATGTACAGCCTTCTTAGTACAGCACTCCAAGAAATACATGACAAGACAGACATACCAGGCACAGCGATTGGTTGAAACAAGCTACACACGTCAAAAGTGTCTAGGGATCAAGAACATTTTTAGATCTAATAAAAAAATCTAATTTATTTAAATCAAATCTAATCTTCTGGATTGGTCTTCTACCTAATTCCCCATGCCTGTATCAATGACTTATCACCACATTTTGAATTAATTATGAATGAATTCAGTTTTTGTAAAATATATTCTTGATTGCAATCTTCTAAAATGTAATTGATCCCTAGACACTTTTGATGTGTGTATGTACCACGTGTGATGTCAGCAAATCACAGCGCGCATTTGCTAGGGCTGCAGCAGTAGGTATACAATATTCATTCATTCTTATTTTCTTAAAAGCGTGTTTTCAACTCTTTCCCCAGCATTTAAAACAGGGAACACCTTCCCCGTAAAGTCTTCCGTAACAGTAATACTAGCACCCACTGGGTCAAGGGCTCTCAGTGTTGGCTTGTAGTAGGTATGCAGCAACGTTTTAGACAATATGTTGTGTTGCATAATGCAAGGCGTGTCATGATATGACAGAATTTTTATACGCAAACTCACGTCTTAAAAACTGAAGCGAGTAGGTAGAATTGAGATGTCTCTTAAGTCACATTTTTCATTAAATTATTTTCTTGTTATGCCTCCTAATGTCGAAGGATGTTCTCGAAAATTGCACGGGAAATTATACGAATTTGAAAAATATTATTCATAGGCAAAACTGGACAACGTCTGTCGGAGTGTGATAAATTCTTCTTCAAAAACGAAGAACTAAACTTACTAAAAAAGGAAACTTGTTTTTTATTTACTGACATCTAACCTAATTTGTTGTTTAGCTAATATACTATAATATTAAGATGGTTTATAATACCATCTTAAATATTCACTCTATCGTACTTTATATTAAAGAAAAGCACATTGAAATCCGTTGCGTACTTTTAAACACAGGTGCAGACAGCGGGAAGCGACTTTGTTTTATACTATGTATTGATGAAGTTCTCAATATATACATTTCTTACCCATTTGACACATGTCCTTGAAATTATTTAGCAAGTAGCAAAAAAAAATCGACCTATACCTTCATTAAAAATCAAAATGAACTGTTTGAGTTTGTATGGGCGATCAATTTATACATCAAACAGGCCTGAAATAGCCTCAGTACGGTCTACAGAAAATGTAGATTTCGGTTTAAAAGGGTAAACATTTCTTTTTCTCCCCTTCTGTAGAATTTTATTGTAAACCTGAACCTAGTAGAGGGCGTAACTAATACAGACATTTCATAGAAATTCAATACACACACACACACACACACTGATGCCATTACGGCGAAATACTAGTTTAAGTAAACAAAAGCAGCAGTGATGTGTATTGCAGTATTATATTGCTATCGAACTGCCGTTGCAATACTCCTCCAACGTCTCAACTCTCATAATACTAAAATCAAATCTGTTTCTCTCTATAAAGGTGGGTGCTGACCAGTGGCGTGCACGCCATATATGCAAAAAGACACTGCCTACCTTAGAATTTTGGCTTCCCGACCTAATAATAGAGTTGTTGTTAGATCTTCTTTTGTTGTACTCAATATATAGGCTAACGAAGGTCCTGTGTTTTGTGGGTGAGTCCTTTCTGTGTAACTACAATTAAAGTAACGAAATCAGCAATTTGCATAATTTTCCACTACGACGCCAGAGCGATGCCACTAACAGTGTGTGGTAGACTTAAGTAACATATATATGTTCACACTTTAAGAGCTTCATACAACACGGGAAACTGTGATGCAATTTTCGTCTTTGTTCTACAGCGATTTGTTTGTGGCTTATCTGGCTCTCTCGTTGCAATATGGAATGATACCTGACATATTAGTATAGTGTGTACATAAGAGTGGGATTACGATAAATAGAGATATTGTGTAATAAACAAACCAACAGTATTCTTATACTGCTACTAATCAGAAAGATCTCAGTCAAGCAACCGATCAAGTTAGACGCTTGAAATTTGGGATGAATACTAAATTACGCGAATGAAAACACGGGGCTTCCACTAGTTTTATATGTTCCAATAATAGTTTTATATGTTCATATAAAACTAGTGGACGCCCCGCGTTTTCATTTGCTGAGTTTAGTTGTACCTGAATCCCAAATTTCAAGCGTCTAACTTGATCGGTTTAGATTTTTCATACAAAAGTATTTTTCCTTTAATTCCCGTTCCCGTGGGAATATCTGGAATTCCTTTCTTAGTGCACCCCTACGGTAAGTAAGCTACGTCCGTTCCAAATTGCAAGTTCCTAAGTTTAGCCGTTTAGACCCTCGGAGTTTTTTTACACTTTACGTCCTCTCAAGACATAAATATGTACGTATAGGTAGTAGCAGAGCACACATACAATTCGCCGTCGATCTAAACTTCTATAGTACATAGTCGAAGGCTAAACCGCAGTGTCCCCGTCAACCCCATCCCGCTGGCAGGCGCTGCAGCAGTGCCGTGAATCAAACACTCTCCGGCAGCGGGTCAAGGGCTCTCGCTTTACATCGCCGAGTTACAGCGTAGACTTGGAACGTAGATAACCCATATATTGGCGAATACTTTGATAGAATTGAAACTCTAAGTGTTTCTTTATGTTTAGGTATGTACTGTATTCACGAACGCTGTATATACTTGGATGATCAATAGTAAATATTTAATTGCTTTTCACAATGTAGATTATAAAAAAATATTATACAGAATACTGTTGGCCACAGCAAATATGTTCTAGAAGAGCTCAATATGTGTTGCGCAAATTGTAACTTTTTCTATCTTTTGTCGTGTCTAAATAAGTTCTTTCTAATATTTGACATCAAATTTTAGGTAGACGACTACTGTAATTACAAGTTCTTGTTCCGTTCTGCTCTGGAACTTAAAAAGAATGACATTTCTCCCAAAAAATAGTGTGTCGTTAAAAAAGTCGTAACAGGCGACCGAGGAAACTCTCCAGAATACGGGTAGCAGTGAACTCTGTGGGTTAAACCACCACTGCGATCGCTAACCCGCCTGCCAATCTTGGCGATTATTGGCATTTTCCCACATATTATCATGGAAATCATTAGGGAAGACCAGATAATTGGTCAAGTACTTGGGTAGGATAATGCGTGTAAAATCACCCCGAGCGAGTCTTATATACGTTTCTGGGTTTATCAAAATAAACATCTTTTACAACACCAATATCCTGGTAATAAAAAAAAATATTTTGATTTATTTCCACGAGACTAACAGTAACTCGCGGCGCAATAGGCGTGAATATAATCAAAGACAAGCTCGAGCTTGCCTTTGTTATTTTACTCGACGTAATAGACAGAAACGATTAATATGACGTATATACGTCTATGCCGAAATTTGCATTAAGTTCATCGACTACTTGACGGACTTTGGCATAGTTGTCGAAGTTCGCACGAGGTCGACATACAAGATACGTAATACCTACGGCACTTAGAGCCAATACAGTCGAGGACACGAGGCAGGGAGAAAATCTGCGCCAATGAAATCACTTGCCCTCAAGCGGTTTCTTTGTGTGAGTAACTTGTACATTACAAAACATTCCCGTTCCTAAAAACGCTCCCGGCCCGGATTAAGTGCGTCATACGATTCCCTCTAACAGTCTTCACATCGAGTTCTAAGTATGTTGTATTCCTAGTAAAAAAAAAATAACGACCACTACCGCTTTTCACTATTACAAGTTAAATTCAGTGTACATTTGTTTGCTCTGCTGCGTGTAAAAGACCCCGAGCTTAGCAACGTCGTTGGGCCGGTCTATATGAACATTTTTGCTATGGAGATAATGCGGGGAAATGAATAAAATTCGATCCCCATACGAGGCAAAAAAATGTTTATTCTGTATGGAAATGGTTTTTTTTTTAAATGTTTAAAACGGGTATTATAGCGCGAAGATTAACCAAAGATAAGTATTCAGCTTATCTTCGTTGTTTGCCCGACGCAAAGCTGAATGCTTATCTTTGGTTAATCTTCGCGCTACCGTTTTAAACGTTTAATACCATGTCAGTGCGCGTTTCCTTAAAAAAGGATTTTTTTTTGTCGCCATAGTAAAAGTTGTTCAAATTGACATGCCCAACAACGTGTCTTAGACCATTGCTCGGAGTCCTTTTACACTCGATGTACACATTTTATATTTCCATAACGTAAAACACGCAAATTTATCAAGTTACGGCATAGTATGTACATTCTGCATCTTTCGAGTATCAGCGAGAATTAAATCAAGTGGTTTTAGCAGAGTCTTACAACATGATACTTTAGCTAGGCGAAGCAAGAGCGCGATGACCTCGATTTCTTTATAGGAAAAAAAATGTGGTTACATTTTGCGTATAAAGCGGGCAAATATACCACTGAAAGTATAAATATGTTAGGGTCTAAAACACTAGGTATTGAAGTAAAGATGTATTTACCCTTGGGTCGTCGTTCAAGATCACGCGCGAATAGCATGGATTTCGATAATTTTTTTGTTGTTGTGTTTGTTACGAGAACAAAATTCCAAAAAATAAGAAAATTGTGCGGAAAATTATACACACATACATACTTTAGGCCAGAACAATAGATGTCGGGACGAAAAATACAATTCTCGCATATTGCGTGTCATTCCGAATCATCGGAAGAATCACTTGACGAGTCGTTGAAACTGACCTACTCAGAAATTGACTCCGCATTGAAATGGACATCATACAATAGAAACTACATTAGAATCTAACCCAAATTATAAATTGGCTTAGTCAGCATCTGGCATTCCCCGCTAAAATCCAAGAATTTTTATTCATTTTCCCGCATTGTCGCCATAGTAAAAGTTGTTCATATTGACCCCAACAACATTTCTAAGCACATTGCTCGGGCTCTATTTACCCTCAGTATACCTTACTTAAAACGGATTAGAAATTATACTTTTTCTAATTTTTTATTTGACATGACTGTTAGTTTATGTAGACTTTTTATTGATTTATTATTATATAAGTGAAATTTATTTAATAGTTTGTAAAATTAATATAATAATAAAAATGCTTTTTCTAAATATATAAAAGTAGCAGCTGACTTATAGTCAACGCACAGCCTAAACGGCTAAACGTAGTAACTTGACGTTTAGCAGGGACTTCACTTAGTGTTGCACTATGAAAGGAATTCCCGGAAATCCCAGGAGAACGGGATATCGAGAAAAGTAGTCTGTATAAAAAGTGTAAGCCGAAGAAAGTTTGTGGCTTTAAATTCGACATGTAAAGCTTAAATATGACAAGAAATTGAAAAATTCTTACGGGATCGGGAATATATATTTGCAAAACAACGTTTGTCGTGTTAGCTAGTCTATTATATAAAAATGAATTGCTGTTCGTTAGGTTCGCCAAAACTCGAGAACGGCTGGGCTGGACTGATTTGGCTAATTTTAGTCTTGAATTATTCGTGGAAGTCCAGAGAGAAGGTGTATTTCTTCCAATACACGGAGTACAAAGGCGACTTCGTACGGAAAAACAACTGTTTGCCGAGACAACTAGGGCCTTACTAATAATGGCCGAATTGCTATTTAGAAGATACACAAAGCTCAACTTTCAGTTGTATGTCAAATACGGTATAACCAGTTCAAGTAGACCTGTAATAACCGTTGTGTAAGTGACAACGCGTTTATTGGTAAGGGGGCTAGTCATTTATAAAACTACTAGGAAGACATCGCGCCCCTAGTTAAAAATACATCTACCTATGTTGAACATCATAAAATCACACCGTTACGCTTAAACATTATGTGAGCGAGTGCGGGGTACTAGCAACATTTTATTTTTCTAAGCACACGGTTCCCCTGTGTGCCGGCGAAAAACCTTTGAGCTCGTACGAATTAAGTTGCACCAGACGTTTCACTATGCATGAGTTTCGCCTGAGAAAATGTCTATGTTGCACGCGGGGAAGACATTGTTGGTCACATGTGAAAGAACACATTTACGTACAAGAGCATGTGCGGTTCAGTTGGTCGGGTACTTGACTTGCAATCGGGAGGTTGAAGGATTCAAGTCCGGCTCCAATGGGACTCTTGTTCAGTGGCTATGTACGCAACGCAACGCTCGTACGGTGAAGGACAAACCTCAGGCCACTAGGTGTGAGAACCCTATGACGGCTATAGGCTTACCCCTTGTTACGTTGGGTTAAATACGCTTGTAATATACGAACCGTGGGCATTTGCTTAGCATGTGCCTCTGCCTAACCCGCTTTGGGATTAAGGCAGGCGTGTATTTATTTATTTATTTTACATTTACGTTTTCATAGGGACTGTAGTGAGTCAGTCAGGTCATCGCGAACCGACTGACTTACTTACCTCTGACATTTTGGGGTTATCGGTAATTCATTGTCGGGGTTGGTCTAAGCGCTCTAAGTATCTTACCCTGGCTGTAAAGGAAGTAATCCTTCCGGCGTTTAGGGTCCACTTCGATATTACTTTTGGATCTAGTGATAACGAAGTGATCCAATAAAATAGACGCCTACACAAAATCTTAGAACAGTTACACTAATTGTTTAAAGGCGAATTGTTATTTCCTTCGAGTCTAGTCGAAAATGTATTATCACATTAATTATGATCAACTACATGTGTTATCATAGAAAAAATGTAAACGTGAACGAGGACTTATACCTAACTGACATTTACTAATTACATTAAAGATATTGTTCTGTATATTATGTCCTAAAAATATAAAAATATTCTCCATAAAATCAAAGACTAAGCTTTTTTGTTATATGTTGAAACATTTGGTTTTGGTTTTGTTTGGTTTTATTGTATTTTATTTGTTTTATGGGCCGATAGGTACCTGTATAAAGTATATTTAGTTGTCTGAAATAAAGTATTATTATTAAAAGACAGTAAAGGTATATGTATAAGTATGTCTAGTTGTCTAATTTCCATAACACAAGTTCTTTAGCAATTTAACACTGGGATCAAGGCCATGTGTATATATTGTTGTAAAATATTGAGCCGTGTGGCTACTAGAATACACGTGTCACTCCTACCCCAGCCCAACATTTCTCGTCTTGGGGGTCGTAAAAGGCGACCGAGGGTACTCTCCAGAGCGAAGGCTCTCTGATAGTTAAAACGACACCACTGCAATCGCCAAACCGCCTGCAAAGCGCGGCATATCTCCCCAATTGATCATTTCGGGAGGCCTTCGACCAGCAGTGGACGTCATATGGCTGATGATGGTTCTTATTTTTTTTACAGTTTCAATATATTATGTAGTACATACACTTCATAGCTAAAAATATGAAAAAGAAAGGGGTACGCCATGACAGTCACAAATGGACATCTGTAGTCTCTGCTTACTCCTCTGGGAGACAGGCGTGAAGTGTATATTATATAATATAAACCTAAATAAATACCGTGAATCCTGAATTCCCAACATCAACAAACGTGTCCGTCCAGCCGCCACTACCAGTCGAATAAAAAACGGTCACTTTTTACCACGTCATTTCGCAACAACTACGTACATGCCGTGGAAGCTTGTTTTTTGTGGACAAACACCAGAAGTAGTACCGTTTACCTGCGAAGTGTTGCCATGCTCGCATCTACGTAGGAGCGTGTTTGCACTGTCAATAGACGCACCACGATCGAATTCATTCTCGTGGTTAAATAGAACGGGGAACGAGATAAAGTTTTAAATATATATAAATATACGCGAACCAAACGGTTTGCGTCCACTTTCATAGTGCGTACCGCCAGGATGTGGAACGACTTGCCGGAGTCTGTGTTTCCTGCGCAGTACAGTTTGAAGGTTTTCAAGTCGCGGGTGAATAGGTACCTACTGAACAAGTGTGCTTCATCGTAGACCACATCGCTGCTTGACATCGGGCAGGATGGTGGTCAAACGCTTGTTCATAGTGATTAAAAAAATATAAGGGAAAATATAAGAGCGTCTGTGGTCCAGTTGGTCGGATACTTGACTTGTGATCGGGAGGTCGCGGGTTCGAGTCCGACTACTGGACGTGTACCAATGGGACTCTTTTTCAGAGCCTAAGTACGCAACGCATCGCTCGTACGGTGAAGGACAACATCGTGATGAAACCCGCACACCACAAGATGTGTGAACCCTATAACGTCGATGGGCTCACCCCCTGTCACGTTGAGTTAAATACGCTTGGTGAAATGTGGGTATTTGCTTTAGCAAGTGCCTCTGCCTACCCCGCTTTGGGATTAAAAGGCGTGAAGTGTATTTTTTTTATAAGGGAAAAGTTAATAATAACTTTGACAGACACTGGCACTCAGGTACGCGTACGTCCTCATGCGTGTAAAAAGAAGTACCTGCACAATGCTGAACACGAGCACAGAATATCTCCTCAGTACGCCATTATGCCGAGACGCCGGCAGAAAGTTCTCTTCCGCACAAAGGAAGTAAATTTCATTTGCAACCGCACCCTGTACGTAGGAACTGTTGGACGTTGCTCTACTCGCGGAATAGTCGTTTTCTCATGTAAAATATATGAGCGTTATTTTGTTTTGTCTGGACTTAACGTTGTGATGACAATATGCATGAATACAACTAAACATATACTATTTTTACACTGTACAACTGTAAAATTGACAATGGTAAGATTGCAAAAGACGACCTTATCGCTCAGAGCGATTTCTTTCAGGTAACCTTAATCAAATACACCACGGAGATTAACTTATACAATAATGGGTAGCGTGTGTTATGTGTGACCATGACCAGTAGTTATGTTCCTTTTTTTGTTGTTTACATAAATCATTCGTAGCACACGACTACGAGCGTAGTCGACTACGTGTAGCTTCTTTGGCGTAGTCTCGTAGCATTTTCGCTATTCGTGGAAATCGTTTCGCAATAACAAAGACCTTGGATAAATCTTCCATCATACAATGGAACAATGCCATGAACTGTAAAACTATTAGTATAAACTATCGAACATGGCGTGCCAGAAACAGAAACTTCGCTTATACTAAAGACGCCACAACTCGTGTTACTCAGAATCTCCTCCAGCATTTACATATTATCTCCTATACTATACTTCGCAGTGTCGTCTATTCAGTTTACATTTCATTAACAATTGCCCCCGCTCGTTGCAGTTTTAAACTCCTCTCCACGCGTATCATGACAAGAACCAAACGGCGTTGGGCCGTTACGTCACACGTACAGTTGGCACGAGCAGCTCGTGGAAATTCGGTGACGTCATCACGCCGGGTCGTTCAATTTATAAAGTTGGCGTTTACCGCAGGACTGCACGGTATCACTGTAGTGTTGCCTCGAAACTTGGTAATTATGTGGCTGCCAACAGTTCCTTCACCGGCGAGACGGACTTTTAGGACAACGTTTTACATGTAAAGAACTTTTACAAATAGCTTTTTTTAACATTCGTACTCGAGTGTTAAGCTTACGAAGAATAGCGAGGAAAGGCACAAGAGGTTTGGTTTCTTTTAATGGCTTGCGTTTTTCTGTTAAACAAAACTGTTCAAGAATGTGTTGGACTACCTTTATATACGCTTACCTTTTGCGATTTTAGTTGAGACTTGGCGTTTAGGAAGTGTATAGTTATGATCATAGGTCAACGTAGTCGAAATTGATGTTGGCAAAAAAGTAATGTAAGTCACACACCAAACAATAACTACAGTAACTGATCAATAGGTTAATAAAAACAAAGAATTTGAATATTTATTCCGGCTTGTAATTACATCACCTCGTACGTTTAACGTTATTTGAATTTAATTAATCAAACCTTTTACAATCATCCGGCATTTCATCACTGACATGAATGAAAAAATTCCAATCGAATAAATCGTCACACAAAATATTGCCTGAAACGAAAACAATTACCAGTCCAGTATTGGTACGCCATTATCATAGCGAGCTAAGCACGTGGCATCCGTAACAAATGACTATCAAATCGCTCGGCCATATCCGGGCATAAAACACGTCGATTGACGCGCTCTCAATTCGTCAAATCAAACTTACACACCGGCGCGGCGGCGGCGAATAAAAAGCCCATGTTCAGCACTTCGCCGATCATGAAAAAGGGGTTATTGTTGCCCAAATGGGGTCGAATTTCCCTTCGACCATGTGTCAAAGTCACACGGGAATCGTACGAATGGTTATGCTTATGGTCATGGCGCGTTATAAATGCAGTTTTACGGGTATTTGACGCGCGCTACGTCGTAAACTTTCGCCAATGATCGATGGTGAGTGGACGGAACGCGGAGTTGTGGTAAAATATTGCACACTTCTTTTAGTGCAGGGCGGCTGGTTATCGAAATGGGTTTTCCTGTTCGTTGTTGCGTTGGAATTTATGATAACACATGATCCTACTCACTCCACTCGGAAAAAGTATGAAGTTTTCTTCTTTCTACAAATGGGTTACTACGGGAAGTGGGTTTTCTCTAGGTACCTGTAAGTTGACGAGAAAAATGGCAGACATAGGCGGAGGAAAGCACGAGACCGATCTTCATGGCTCGCCTTAGGAGAGGCCTGTGTCCGTCAGTGGTTTGACATGGTAATAGGCGAAAACAATTCTCGACGTCAGAAGCAT
>SJJU01015344.1:0-19529 GCA_012932125.1 Conopomorpha cramerella
TTTTCTTCGGCAGTACTTCAATTCGATAATCGTTTCCAAACATCGAAGCCAAGGTAAGGCCAATAGCCGATTATTGCTATTGTGTGTACAGTGACACATTATATTATTTTGATGATTCACTCTGTTTCTTTACCGCCCGCGCCGCACCCGCCTTCTTTTAACGCTGAGATTTATTTACGCTTACATCGAAAATAAAGACCGTAATATTAAACTGAATATTCATCGCGATTTCTCCTCCTCCGCCTTGTATTTCTCCCTTTTTACATTTATTTCAGGTGATTTGATGTCCTGGCGGAAGGTGGCGTGCGAAGTACTCGAAACCGGAGATCATGTATGAAAAGATGAATTAATGTAGATGAAGCGAAAGGGGTATGTCAGGATCGTGACAAATGGAGATCTGTAGTCTCTGTATACCCCTCTGGGAGGCGTGAAGTGTATGTATGTATCTATTTGTTTGTTTGTACTTATGTACACACATACAGTTGTATGTCATGTAGATACGTAAGCCGTGTCGTGACGGCGAATAGAATACATGTGTCACCACCGCAGCCCAATTTTTCCCGTCGTGGGGGTCGTAAGAGGCGACCAAGGGAACCAATTGGTTACTGAAATAATTGGAGGAGGCCCTCGTCCAGGAGTGAACGAATATGCTGATGATGATGATGTACATACAATACACTCAGAGCATCTGCCTCGTGGCCAATGGCAGGGGCTCGATTCCCGTAATAATACTTTAGTGAAGAACTGGGGTATTCATTTTGTGGTTCTCTGTGTTATACTAGTCTGCGAGTTTAAACCATTAATGCTGTTCTCGTTGGAATCTCTGTATAAAAATGGCCAATGTCCTATGACATGTTTGCATTAGTGATAAGACCGAGAGATTAATGCAGATGTAAAGTGCATGCATTTGGGAGAGTGCTACAGAGTTGCATAACCTAATACTCCCATTGCATTTTTACAATAGGACAACAAGGAGAACGGCAAAACGTCATCCATACCAAGTGTATTTACCATTTACGCGAACCAAACGGTTTGCGACTACTTTCAAAGTGCGAACCGCCAGGGTGTGGAGTGAGAGTTTCCTGCGCAGTACAGTCTGAAGGTCTTCAAGTCGTGGGTGAATAGGTACCTAATGAACAAGTGTGCTCCATCGTAGACCATATCGCAGCTTAACATCAGACAGCATGGTGGTCAAACACTTGTTCATTGTGTTAAAAAAATGTTTATGTTTGTACCAAATTATAATGATTAGTATAATAACATTGTTCAAACATTCTTAACACATATTTTTTTACACCTGCAATAATCACTTGCCCTTATCACTAATCAAAGTTCAAATGGGCCTTTAATCCAGGCTAGGTAGTTTTTCTATTATAAAAACTTTGCAGTACTAATATGCAACAATATTGTGTAATGGTTAAAAAATATCACAGCAAAATGAATGCGAGTTTATGAATTTGCTGGGTCAGCCAATTTACAATAATTATAATGGTGTAATTGAAGCTTGTGTTACTTCATTTAGTTATTTTTATAAAATCATGACTTGCAGACATACAGTGACTGCTTGATACAATATCAATACATAGTATAAAACAAAGTCGCCTCACACTGTCTGTCCCTATGAATGCTTAGATCTTTAAAAGTATGTAATGGATTTTGATGTGGTTTTCTTTAGCAGATAGACATATACTTGAGTAATGTTTATATGTATAATTCATGCATATAATAGCTGAGAAACACTGTTAATAATGTACATAAGCAAAACAATGTTTGCCGGATCAGCTAGTTTGGCATAAATGCAAAATGCAAGAGTGTATGAATGTGAAGCAGACAAAATTGTCAGGATTGTGACACATTGCAGGCTGAAATATCTACCTGGCTCTGACTTTAAGAAATACACTTGACACCTTTTAATGGACAGAAATCCATTATGCAGTTGTGACACCACACCACCACCACAGTTGGATCCAATGCACTAATGTGTAGATGTGTAATGGTTTCTTTGACATGTACATATTTGGAATGAAGTTATGATCCAACATTTTGCATTGGCTTTATGATGAAACAAGTACAAACTTATTGGTATTTATGTAATGTACATACATGTTGTCATGTTAAGCTACTTTAATCTTTAAATTGGTTACCTGGAAGAAATCACTACAAGTGATAAGGCCCCTTTTTTGCAAGTTTGTTGCCCTTGCAATTTTTGCAAGTTTGTTGCCCTTGCAATTTTTGCATTATATTTTTTTACATTTGTACTGTACAGTGTGCAATAAAGAGTATATTCATTCATTTATATGTCAAGAAGGAGATAAAAGAATTTCTACTTTAGTATGCCTACTAGAGAATGCATTAGGCACTTGATATAATATAAAACAAAAACAAAAACTTCCTGCTATCTGTCCCTGTGTATGCTTAGATCTTTAAAAGTATGCAACAAATGATGCAGTGTATTGGCAAAAGATTTACCTTTGATTTTGTTATTTTGAGTATTCATTATTCTAAGAATATTGTTACAAATTTAGCAAATGAATAAAAGATTGTTTTCTTTACATTTGGTAACACTATATTAGAAAACTTTGCTTCAAGAACCTAGATATTTAAAACAATACATCTATTAATGTACATCAAAGAGTACATGCCTATTTTGACCCCCAGAAGAGTACAAAATACAGAAAATATACAATTTACATTCTTCTATCAATGTTACTCATTCTAAGTGATATCTCACACTAATTTGTCAATTGATATTTTGTTCAATACCAAGATAAATATGTATTATATCTGAAGATAAATGATAACTGAAACAGAAGGATAGCAATACCTACTGAGATACCAGAGGCACAGAAGTAAGCTTAAATACGTTATGTGAGTTACGTACCTGACATTTAGGTCCGATAAGACTGAACACCAAGTCATTCTCTTCCTTCGTAAGAAGAAGACTTGGCCGATTTTCGCCTCTAGGCATCCTGTGTAGAATTTTTGAAGAACAACACGACAAACAACTTCCTAATAAAACGTAGGATATTTGAAACTATTTAATACATCAATTATCACTCTTGAACATCCCGTGGAAACTATATATACACTTTGGCACTTATTATTAGCAACTTTATGTATCATTTCTATATAAACTATCAATAATAAAAATATTCTGAACACAATACAGCCAAAACACTTTCCCCACGTCTGACAGCAACATGAATGAATGATTTTTTTTTTAAATTGAGTGATCTACACAAAAATGTTGCCATAAATAAATAATGTAAAACCGGTAATATAGTTAAAAACCGATGAATATAATAACATACGTTCATGTGTGGAAAGTTTTATTTTAGACAGCGACAAGGTACGGTCAAGGACTCTCGCTGTAAACACTTCCGTATTTCACTAAAAGGCTGGATGATCAATATTTCATTAACAGATACTGTCAAACTTCAAGAAAAGCTATAATTTAAATGACGTTCATTTGATATTTTGAGTCCTACTTCTGTCATTAATGTCATACTCTCTATACAAAGCATGTCAGTAATATGAATAAAAATCTGTTAATAGTCTTTACAAAATCACAATTTTGGTTTCAGACTTTGTACCTACTTAACTTTTTCTTTGTTGTTCCTGATTAAGAAATTTTAGAATGTTTGCTTTGAGTTTAACATAAATTCTCTGTGTTATTCGTTTTGCAGTCAATTGAAAAAATGGCCTTACATTTCATATGCTCACCAACAAGAGTTTTGTTATTTATTTAGCCGTTAGTCAGATCGCATATAATGTCTATCACCCCTCAGAGCGGTTATGCGTTTCAACGCGTTTATGTAACTAGAAATGCATAGCTCTTTTATCTTATCTCTATCACCCCTCAGCGCAGGGAAAAATACTTTCGACGCGCCTATGGGACTAGACTAATTACAATACAGGGTTATCATGTCAATTGAGTGGTGCTTATATTGATAAATCGAAGATAAATTGGTCCTGCCTATACATATCGATAACCGATAATAACATTTTTATTCTGAATTAAAAAAAACCCTCATTAGATTTTTTTACGGTTAGCTAGCTTTTATAGAAGTGATCCGTAAAAAAACTTTTCAACCTAAATGTACTGTTTCTGTAGAACTTTAGAAGACCATTTTAAAAGCTGGCAATGGACCCGGGCGAAAAAAAAATGCGGTTTATTTTTCTTTGATGGGCATTAACATTTACTGAAAATAATGGACTCTGTAGGGACTAGAGAGGAAGTAGACTTCTGGTTCCTATTCAAAAAGCCTGTAAATTTATACTCCTCTGGTAAGTTGGAAAGGAGTGAAATAGAGCTAAAAAATACAGGCTCGTAATATTATATTTTCTTACTATTATTTCTACTATACTATATAACTCTACTTTCTGCGTGTAAAAAACCTCTAGCAAAGGTCTCAGAACTCTTACAAACGTTGTTCGGTTCGTCAATATGAACAACTTTTACTGTGGCGACAATGTAAGGAAAAAAAATGTCTCCCGAAGTATGGAGATATAATAAAAATTTTCGTTTCTAAGACCATTGTTCGGGGTCTCCCAAGAGGGATAGGCAGAGACTACAGATCTCAATTTGTCATGGTCCTGACATACCCCTTTCGCTTCATATACATTCATACATCTATTCATACTTATCTCTGTATTTATACGGCGATAAAGAATAAAACTCCAAAATACTTCACATCATTTACTGTGATATGTAAAAAACATCACATTGGTGTTAACACATTTTATACAAAACACTAACATTTGTTAATAAAGGACCTTAATGATCTAGTAAGTAGGTATGTTATTATGATATCATCACATAATTATTTCATCGATGAAATGGTGTTGTACATTATTTATTATATTTCACAAACATAAATTAATATGGTATTCTATCATATTTTGTACACAGCCGAACATGTCCTACATAAATTAATTTCAATAAATAATATGGGAGATCTTCAGTTTTACCTATAAAAATGTGCTTATAAAGCAAACCATACAAAAAAATAGCTACCCAAGGGCATATAATAATGATGCCAATACGTAATGAGGCGTTTTGTTTAAAAAAAAAAACAAAAATTCGACAAAAGCGAGTCCTAAAACGAACGATCCTCAGACTAAACACAACTAGACTTGCATTTCGCGTACCACCTTCATTCTGTCTCTTTCCAACCAAAATGTAAAGTACTTCTAAACCCAAACTGTCGCTTTTACTAGGATACAAAAATACCCTGCTACGCAGCGCAGTAAAGGACAGAAGATATTGTCTCTTACTCTTTCACTCCTGCATGTTTCTCATAACGCTGTCTCGTTTTATTCTAAACATTTCAGTTTAGGATTGCAAGTCTAGTTGTTTTTGGTCTGAGAAACGATCATAAAATAAAGTAGCTGCATCTCTTTCGTTTTCAACATATCTTTGACAGATTGATTTTTAAAACTACTCAATGATAAATAGTGCGCGGTAATTTCCCCTACGAACACAATTCAATGCACAATTTTCCGTGACACTGATTTGACAGATTGACGTCCCAGTTTATGTCACTGCAGTCATATTGTACACGACTTTAATGACAGAAACAGGGACCAAAATCTGTTAATTAAACGTCACCAAAAATTGGTTAGAGCTTCAGACCAAACACGACTAGACTGGGATTCCACAACTGAGGATTAGAATAAAACGAGATAATAATATTATGCAAACATGGAGAATTGCAAGAGCAAGAGACAATATTTTTTTTGTCTCTTTGTAACTAGGAATTCTTGGATAGATTTTCACTTTAAGAGTAGTCTGTTGAAAAGTGACCGACTGAAAATACTGCGTTCAGTACCAGAGTCCAGCAGACCGCGACAGATGCGCGTCAAGAAAGACGTCTGTAGTCCAGAAAAGCGTCTGTGGCCCAGTGGGTCGCGGGTTCTTGGGACTGGGAATGGGGACTCTTCAGAGCCTATGTACGCAACGCAACGCTCGTACGACGAAGGACAGCATCGTTATGAAACCCGCACATCAAAAGGTGCGTGAAGGATTCACGCATAACGGCGATGGGCTCACGTTGGATTAAATACGCTTGGTGAACTGGGCATTTGCTTAGCAAGTGCCATGCTCTGCCTGGCGTGAAGTGTTTTTTTTTTAGTGCGGTCAGCTTGTTTCAACATACCGCAGCGCATTCTATGTCTTGTCACTTCTTTTTTGGGACGCTGTTCTAACGGGCAGTTGTGTTTGGTCTGAAGTTAGAGCATATACTAACCCATTATTTGGGTAATACCTACTCTAAGCTATTAATTGACACATCTTGTGCAAATAATTGTTATTGAAAATGATGACATCATCATGACATTATCTCGTCCCGCCTACAGGGACAGATTACAGAGCAGTGATGGCTTGTCAGTAAAGACAAGTATTGGACATAACAAATAGGTGGGTACAAAACATTGTTCATTTAAACAAGTGCCGTATACATAAAAAGTTGATTAATTATTTGACGTATATCAACTTACACCAGTTTATCCGCTACATTTGACCAACGATTGAGGCCTTCAGTAGCGGTGTACTAACGCTATTCTAGGGATATTGTTTACAAGTTATGCTTTTGTGATAAACAATGTATACTGCGTGTAAGTGGACCCCAAGCAATGGTCTTCTAAACGTTGTTGGTCTCGTCAATATCAAGAACTTTTACTATGGCGACAATGCGGGGAAATTAAAAAACAAAATGTTTCATTTCCATACATTTTTTTGCCTCGATAGAGAACATTTTCTAAAACCATTGCTCGGGGTCGTTGTACAAGCAGTACGTAGGTATGGTACTCAATTAAAAAAAAAGGTTGACAGAATATCTTTTTAAAACTTTTCGTACGTAAAGTTTGTATCCACCTATTTGAGAAGTTCTAATAATCATAACATTCATAACGGTTTTGTGTATAAACATATGCTATTTAATAGCCAGTACCTAAGGAATGGCTCAGTACACCTATGTATATAAATTTAGGTACATTAAACATGACATACAATATTATAATTTATTATTGTTCAGTTTTCTAGTAAAAGATCAACATACGGACGAATCCGTCCGTCCGTCAGTGCAAAGCCTTCCATACACCTACGTAATCATTTAACCTATATTAAAATATTGTAGGTATAGTACCTAATAGTGTACCTATACTAAATTCGAAACCATGAACGCTATATAAAAAATATTAATGATAAATTACCTAATTAGGTAGTTATAATATTTAATAATTGCGCAGAACAGACAATAACAAAAAAAACTAACTAAAAATTAAGTCCATGAATAAACAATGCTAAAATAATAAAATTGTCATTCTATTACCGTCATCTCTATAAAAACTGGCAAAGTGCATATAGTAAACTAAATTGGAAAATATCTACAACCGAAAAACCGACATATTATAAAAGACAGTCTATCTTTAGTCTATACTCTATCGCATTATGACATTTACTAGACGAAAGTAACACCAAAGACCGAGAACTAATATTGTTCAACATTTTGTACAGGTATGTGTTCAACATTTGGTGGTTCATCGAACACCTTAACTCAGATTTCGAAACCAAAATATTACGTAGCTGGTTTCGGCACGGGAAAAAAAGAACAATTTCGATGCAAACTAGTTCGTAGTCAGCTGCGAAATGGGTTTTTCCTTTCCCGTTCCGAAGCCAGTTACCAATTTCAACTTGGAAATGTGAATAAATATTTCAAATTACTGTTTCATAAGGCTGCCATGCACATGCTAGCTACTGACAAGCTTTCTTAAGATTGTTCAGGCTTCAAGGCAGCTGATATTTGGGTTTTTATAACGGTAAACGGTTCGAAAACATTCCGTAACTGGCAAGTGCATCTCGCCTTTACTCACAAATATTGACACGTCTACTAAAGCTGTTTTGAAAAAAAAAAAAATGTTTTGAATTACTGAAGTGGCAACACACTATGGAGAAATGTCACATTTTGACAGCTTTTCATAAAAATTGTTGCCATCATATTTAATTTCTACTCTCTTTTATTCGTTTCATAGTTTTACATTTACATACATACGTACTTACATCATAATAGTGAACCATAAAATCTTTACTGAAGGAAAATAGGTAGGTACATTAAGTTGCACATAACAAAGTTTTTGCAACACTGTGAATATATTCAGCACCTACCCGAAGTTTTTAAAGCAACTTACTTATTTATTCGTAATTTTGCACACACTCGTCCGCCTTGTTTTCACGTGAAGGCCTCTTTCCCAGGAGACAAAACAAGTTGACGCAATCATGACACAAGGTACCAATTAATACGTATTATCAAAATCAGTTAATAGCTACAAAAAATGCATCTTTACTGGCATTAGGGAACAGTTAGGTACCTACACACTTACCTTGGGCACATAGATACCGAAATAACTAACTTAATATCATCTCAAATAGTTTGAAGTTCGTTTTACCTAATATGTATTCCTTGTACAAAAGAAAGGCTTCCCGTGCAAAGCTAAGCACTACAATTTTTACGTACGTATATTACAGATTACAATAGTGGTGTTCAACTGCAGCCTTCTCTGGACGTGTCCTCGGTACTTCTGACATCGAAGTTACTCTGTGAGGTCCCAGCTTGAGGCGTTTCAGAATCTGAAAGGCGGGAAACGTGTTGTAGTTTTAAGTCACATCGAATAAATGTCATGTTAACGTTTTCACAGGTATCGTTCTAATAAGTCAAATAAAAGAAATTGACGTTTCATCATTTCCCAGTAACAGGGTCCATTATTCATCCATTGCATACGGCGTTAAATGTATGGATTGATTTGAAACTTCTCGTATTTCTATTCTTAGGTCGACGTACACATCTCTCGACATTTTTAAAAGACAAATAGAAGTACCTACAATAATAGTAGGTATGCACGCAACAACATGAAACAACTGCAATACCGTCCAAATGTCGTCTCCGAGCTCTATTTATAAAGTGGGCTTTGACGGCTTTGTCAAAATCATTCTCAAGTTCCGTCAGATTCCAAGAAACTGGTCTATCAGTTTCCCGTGTCGCAAAAACACCAATAACGGTAGAGTTGTTATATTTAGACAAATTAAACATGAATCTTAGGCTCAGAGCAAACAAGTAGATTGCAAGCTGTACCACCTTCAGTCTGTCTCTTTCCCACCAAAATGTACTGAATTAGATGTATTTCTGGATCCAATCGACAGTTTGTAACCAGAAACACCCTGCTAACAACACCTGCACAGTAAGGGACAGAAAATATTTTCTCTTGCCCTTTCACTCCTGCCATTCTAAACGTCAGTTCGGATTGCAAGTCTAGTTTTTTTTGGACTGAAACCTTAGATAATGTCTAATGACATTCAAATATCCTTAAATCTTAGGGTGCTAGGCCAGAATCTTTGCGAATTGTACATAGTCGTTACTGTTTACAGTTCGCCAAGATTCTTCTTCTCAAAGTCAAGATTTTTCTATCTAAACCTCGGCTTAAAATTGTGAAATAATCAGTCGAAAAACAGTAGTGACGAACACTAAAAAGCGGAAAATTAATATGACCCCTATGTCAAATGCTTTATTTATGTAGATGTTGAAGTCTATTACAACTGATTAAGATTTCAATCAGCGATGTAACACGGGCGAGCAGTCACTTATACTGATAAAAAAAATATAAGTACCTACAGTAGTGGATAGTTGCTCAGAATTTTCATTTTGTCTAAGCACTTTGTGGAAATAAGCAGACTTCAGACAAAGAGATTCGTCACACATCTAAGATCTAAGCAGGTGAGTACAGATATTGGTACAAAATTCGAATGGTGTATTAAGTACCATCTGACCTGGCAAACGTTGTTTTGCCATTATACATTATTGTCCGATGTATTGATAACCGCATCAAAGTCCGTTGCGTAATTTTAAAGATCTAAGCATACATAGGGACAGACAGCGAGACGCGTCTTTGCTTTATACTATGTTTTTATGTTGATTACGTTCTTTCTGTACTTATACATTTAGATTATGGTTTTCGCGGCCATCCTTTGTAATATTAGTATGGTCTTAGATCATAACCAATGTACCTACAGTCTGAGAAGGACCTTTTGTGTGTGTATGTGTGTGTGTGTTGAATATTCAATAATATTTCTAGCAACGCCTGCTTTCTGTTAAGTTTTAGATGCATTGTTTATTGCTTGTAATGTTACAAAATGGAGCATATCTATCAAGACGTAATTGGCCTAAATTGGATGCCCGAAATTTCCAGTCGCGCGCCAAAATTTAAAGATACTTATAACACTATACCTACTGTCAGAAAGCACAGACGATTATTCGTCCACATTCCAACAAAAAGAAAAAACACACTCCTACCTATACGTACCTTACCTTGCTTTTCACAAATACATACCTACATCAGCAATGTTATTTCTATGCCAACGTTATTGCTAATATTTATCTCGTCACTATCGTAGCGCACAAAATGTTTGATCTAGTTACAGCTCAGAAACGTAAGCGAAACCATGCGTCGAAAGCTCAGCGTCAGACTGTACCACTTGACTTGTCCATTACACGGTACGTGTGTGAAGACGTCACCAGTCTATACGTCAGAGCTAATGATCACGTTTATGTGCAGTAAATAAAGCGGTAAAAAAAGGACTTAGAGAGGAAATTACTTGGCTCAATGCCACGTCTGTCTATTGATTAGAATAATTATTGAACGCATCGTACTTTTCCTACAGTGACAAAAATTTGTGTCTACGTAATTTATGAAGGATGAATAAAGAATACGGCATTGAGTTTTAAAAAACATATCTGTACCTATTGGGCTATTCGTATTAAATACCTACTTTTTTAATCGTGGGGAAATTCTAAATTTAAATTGACATTGAAAATTGTTATGGATATCCCACCGCCGACGGATACAAGGGCGGGTTTATGTGGGACTCGCTCGCGCCCACTAAAACCCCACGGTGAATACTCGCGCGTTATTACCCGAGCCCCAGGAAAGACCTGACCTAGCAACCTACTGTTAGCCTAACGGCAGTTATGCTATATTTTATGTGTAGTCTATTGACAATGTTAATGCCAGCATGGCATGCTTTTCCATCTCTAAGGATCTTTTGGCACGTCATTCCTGAATATTCAATGCGAGTTCTTATCACTTCTGCATTTTTCCCATTATTGGTTAATCTTAGGTGCTTCGTTTACGCTACTATGATAATATGGAGTATTAACCTTCAAAACAGGACTCGATTTGTATAATCTGGGTGTCATACTTGTTAGCCAATGACCAATTAGATCCTTGTCGCACTGCACCTACCCACGTAAGTATTCTTTCTTCAATAAGTACATAGTATAAAATTAAGTCGTCTCACGCTGTCTGTCCATATACCTACGCTTGTTTGAAAAATTCCGCGATTCTTGAGGAAGGTATCATAGCAGAGAAACACTGTTATATTGGCAAAACAACTTTTTCCAGCTGAGCTAGTTTACTTAAAAATTAAAAATAAACTGTTAATCTACTTGTCAATGCATGCTGCGTGTTTTCAGTCAAAGATAAGATGTGTTTTTCCTGTTTTCGTGGAAAAATGACGAGATGAAAGTATCCTTGTATGACTCAAGATGAGTTTGAATGATAAATCTGAAAACCCTGTGTCAAATCTACACGAACTTAGCAAAATACCAATATGATAATGGTGAAGAAATAAAATGCCAGTTTTGGAGTGCGCCGGTGCGAAAGAATTCCGGGTTTTAACAGTATCAACATTCTTATCGACTTTTACATTGGAATCTTTATATTGGTAAATCAGCCATTTTAAGAATAACGTAATGAGAAGTTTTTTTAAAATAAAAAACCAACAAATGAACGAGTCCGTAAACGAAAATCATAGAATAAAATAGGTAGTCGCATCTCTTTCGTCTATATTAACTACCTTTGACAGATTGATTTTTTTAGAAAACTCGTCATTGTTATGCCCGGACAGTCCTTGTCCAGTCCTCTACTGAGAATCTAAAAAAAAATAAAAACACTTAGCCTTTTGCAATTTTTCCATGCCATTTTTTTATACATTTTGTAATGTCCAGTGTGTAGTGAGTATATTCATTCATTCACTTACCCGTTGTAGCCAGTTGCGATAGTTTTGAAGGCAAATCAGCTGTTGTAGCTTCAACACCCTGAGGGTGTAATATGTCCGGCATAGCATTCCTCCTTCCCGTGCGACCCGTCTCTAAAAACTCTTTAGGAACTTCTTCTTTTCTGTCCTGCATTATTGCCATCATTCTCAAAACTGCAAGAATATTTCATCAGTGTAAATAGTATTTTGTTCTTTTTGTAGCAAATATTATTTACTGATTATGGACTTTTAGAAGTAATTTCGTTTAGGTACTTTTTTATGGTATAACAATTTATTTATGGCTATCTATGGTATTATCAGATAAAATCTCTGTATGGTATGAAGGTGTGGCATTTCTACAAGATAGAACACCATAGATAGGTTCGCCAAATAAGCATAGTAAGCTAGTTATTTCCTGAATCAACTTTGTATTTTGATCCTCATACATCCTTATTCAACACCATATATTTTATCTTTAAACTCTCATGTTTTTCTCGTTCCAACATTCAGCAGGTGAAAGAAACAGCGCTAGAGTTAGACTAGACTAGCTACAGATAAACTATATTTGTAATTATTTAGTTTCTTTTGTAAATATCTCTATAGTACTAGTGCTAATGGTATGTAGTGGTATTATAAATACCACTATTATCTGCTACCTACTTACAATTTCAGTAAGAAATATGAAGTCGAACAAATAAAAAGAAAACCTACACAGAAAAGTCCCTTGTTAGGTAAGAAGACATTGCAAAGCAAAATCATTTCACATATATTATCATACAGACAGTTTTTATTCATGAACTGTTAACGTCAGACTATACATTGTTATGCTAATGTTGGCAACAGCACTTTGTAGCAAAAGAACCTTTTGTGTTCATCAGTACAATTTTGAAACAATAACAAAGATGTTATATTACTTTAGAAGGCAAATCTTTTACACGGAGTGTGGAATGCCAACTCTGAACTGGTAAAAATATTACATTCCAAGTACTTAAATTCATCTATGACACAGCACTGTTGTCTAAACTAAATATTAAATGTTTTATAATAACTAGGCTCCAGTATTGTTGAAAACCTATTGTCAGTTTCAGGAAATTTACGCAGTTACAAAAAGGGGCTATAATAGTCTACAACTCTGATTTGTACCCTAAGCCATCAAGCAGAGGTCTAATCTCGAGAGATTTGAAATATGATTGCTTGATCTTTATTACAATACAAAAGGATTACTGCCAACCCTCAAATACCTAGTTTAGTAACACAATTAGTAATAAAACATGTTTATTTCAAACACATTCAAAGAAATTCTTGCAGACAAAAATGACTAACATCTCTTAGTATGTATATACCTAATGACTACCAGTATCAAATAGTACCCTATACTGTAAATTAATATAAGTAGTTAATTAAAACTTTAAAAATGTAGAAAATTTCCCTTATGTACATAAATAGACCATGCAACAAGCAGAAAATAGTTATGTACAATATAAAGATTTAAATTATGATGAAGGTAATATAGATACAAAATTAGTGAACACAACAAACATGCACAGTAGAAAATGTTATGTTAAAAAATGAATATGTACCATTTGATTCCAATGTGATCTTCACCACAAAATGTGGAGATTGTGCCTCCCTTCTCTGAGTAAATTTAATGAATCAATTTCAGGCTCACTCAATACATATCATGCACACCCTGTAGATAAATTCAGTAAGTGTTAGTTATAAGTTTGATAAATCGCAGAGTTATTGGCACTCCATTTAATATTTCTTGAATTTAAGTGTATGTTTTAGTATCCACCAGTGTTCACAAGATGTATTCAGCTGTGACTGAACAACATCAAAGAAACACTAGAAAATAAGTTATCTTATAGGTACCTACTTATTTATCATATTGACAGGAAAGCAAATCTACTCAAACCGAAAGTTCAAGCTTTAGTATGCATTTCCTCTAATCTAAATTAGAGCGAAAAGCAAAGTTGCTGCATGCACACTTTTGCGTACCTGATCTAGATTTGTTTCGATGTGATTTTCTAAGCTTTACAATTCGACCTGTCTTCAAACCTGACATTCTACTGTTCAGGCTGATGCTGCACACAATTCACTAGAGTTGGGTAAGAACTGCAAACCGAAATATTTTTCAGTAATATTTTAACCTATTGATTGTTTTTGCTTTGCTTACTAAGTGTTGTCAATAGAGATATACTCACTCACAGCACTTTATTTAAGCTTTTTAGTGTTCTCCACAAATGAAAAATATTTTAGTTTCGTATTCAACAGAAGACTTCCTTTTCAATTGGTAAATTAGACGATAAAAATTTATGAATTGAATTCTAAACACAATAGAAATAGAAACTACTTGAAATAGCAAGTGACAATGTGACGACTGTGACGTTTGCTTGTCATGCGAAAAGAACAAAGCACGCTTTAAGCTGCGTTCAATTTCAGTTATACAGCTATTGAAGATTTTATCGGTTTTTATAGATACGACGATCAACACTAGGGTTTATCATTGTGTCAAACAAAAAACTCACTACAGTCAATCATTTTATGACATTGACAGTTGAACCAGCTGATTGAGATTCTTGCATACGCACGATTTATGTAATTTTACTACAAAACAGGCGAGAACATCTCTTCCGAGGTAATAAAAAAGTAAAATTATTAGACTCTTTCGGGTCTTTACAATTTGTTGCCAGTACATAATGAGTATCTATATGATTGTGATTGTTGTGGTGTATTGCAGATGCTTCGTACAGTAGCTTTAGGTTCAGGCCTGGTGTCGTTGATACCTGCGGTGTCTGCCGCCACGCCGGTGAAGGAAGCCGCGGTTGGACCTCAGCGACCGCCGCCCATGAAGGTGGCTGATCTTCCTGTATACGATTCACCTCACGCTGACTACGCAGAGTATGTATACAATACAGTATAAATTTTCATTGGTGTTTTCAATTTATACCTAGTAAACTTAAAGTGTTGTCATAATCTAATAACAGAAATGTATATTGTCAGACATGTAGCAGCAAAATCTGAAGAAGATGACAGCTACACATTATTCCGAACAACTCTGCTGGGCCCTGTTGCCGCAGTGAGGGAGCAGGTCCAGGCAGTTTGGCAACAGACCAGTGCCATCAAGAATACAGTCACAGACACCTGCAGTGAATTCCAGGATAGAACTGATTGTGAGTACTTATGCTATGGACAATAGTTAAGATTTGTTACAGTTGGCGTGCTATAAGTAGCCCATATTTTGATACATGATAACACTAAAACAAAATCATAAAAAAGAATTGAATGGAATTAACACAACAACAATAATATGCAAACAAATCTCACCTCAGTACATCTGTAAAAAGCACTTACCAATTTTTCTTCAGAAGTAACTCTTTAAATTTAATGATCCGTTTCGATTTCAACAAAAAATGGTTAAAGAGAGTTTGAAAATATATTTTTTTAACCAACTTCAATAAATAATAATAAAAAGGAGGCAACTGTATATTTTAAATATTTGTTAGCTCAAAACTTTTGACTGGTTGTATGTTTTGGATGATTTTTTTTTAAAGCTGGCATTTCCCATGAATGTATGTCGGAACTGAACCAGTTAAGCCAATGGTTACCATGACAAATTCACAAATCTGTAAAAAACTGTTTGATGGCAGTTCTTTTTCCTTTAAAGTTATTCAATTGGTGCACTGTTAAAATACTGGTAATCAGCCATTTTATGTATTATACTAAGCCAGTCCCCTAGGATCCCATGACAGCACAGATGCCACTGGGATCCTATTATCCTTGTTTTATATTGAACCAACAGTTCTACTTACCCAACAACACTACTACTAATTGTGCGACAAATTATACTAATTTTAAATTATTAAGTATATTTTTTTGCACAATTATCTTTTGATTAAAGGCGTGAAGTGTATTTGTTTTTTATTTTTTTATTATCTTAACTCAATGGTGGGCAGATAGATGTTTTATTGTTATGACGCCTATACCTATTCATAAAAAAATAATAATAAAAGGAAAGGGTTAATGTATGTATTAATATTTTCTTTCACATGATTATTTTCCTGACAATACCAGGTGGACTTGCCATTTACTCTAACCAAACGGTTTGCGTCTACTTTCATAGTGCGAACCGCCAGGATGTTGAATGACTTGCCGGAATCTGTCTTTCCTGCGCTGTACAGTCTGAAGTCAAGTCGCGGGTGACCACACAGTGGGTGAGGTACCTAATGAACAAGTGTGCTCCATCGTAGACCACATCGCTGCTTAACATCAGGCAGGATGGTGGTCAAACGCTTGTTCATTGTGTTTAAAAAAAGAAGCAATAGAAGGGACAACATAAATATTAGAAATGAAATCAGTCCAGCCATTCAAGCATATTTGCCGTGACCAGAGGAAATAGGGAACAAATTATATCTATTTATCTATATTTATGTCATTTCAGGGATTGTCAAGTATCTACGAGAGGAGGACAACAAAGAGCAGCGCTATGGCGCTGTAGCCATGGGTGGTCTCACTGGTTACATTCTGGGTCTTCGTGGAGGTATCATTAAGGTAAGTTTTTTAAAATCTATTCTTCTTGTATGGCACTTTAGCTTGTGACACTCCGAAGTTGTGGTTTCCGGTCTGGTGAAAAACTGTAAATAAAGATTGTATGATTTTTCAACATATTTCTTGAAAGGCTGTTTTGGTAAAGGAAGACACTGCGGGGAAATCTGCACACTTACTACTATACTTGTGAATAGGACAGCGACAATTCTTGCAAGTGGTCGTCAAGGACACAAAGGGTTTGTTACCTTTTTTTTTTTTTCTATTTTTATTTATCACTATGAACAAGTGTTTGAGTGGTCAAACGCTAAGGATGGTGGCATCCTGCCTGATGTTAAGCAGCGATGTGGTCTACGATGGAGCACACAGTTCCTCGAGGAGCTGGGGTGGTTGTAGTAGCTGTAGCACCGACAGCTTCAGGCCCCTGAATTGAGTGGTTTCCCTCCGATAGCATATTTCCGGGATAATATTCGTCATCGTATGCCTTTCCTGTCTCAACTACTTATATTTATTACAATACAATAGGATTACTGCCAACTCTCAAATACCTAGTTTAGTAACACAATTATTAATAAAACATGTTTCATTCAAACAGATTCAAAGAAATTCTCGCATACAAAAATTACTAACAACTCTTAGTATGTATTTACCTAATAAGGCTGTTTTGGTAAAGGAAGACACTGCGGGGAAATCTGCACACTTACGTTTAAAAACGGGTAACAGATCAAAAAGAGAATATCATTAGACCCGTTTCCGAGGGGGGTAGGCCCAGGCCTACCCCATGAGAGTGACGTGACAGATGACCCTGGAGTCATCCAGGTCTAGTGACGTCACATTTGATGAATGCTGGTGGTCCTTCGGTCTCCTGCACTTAGAGCAGTATTACAATCACTGTGGCGTTTTTTCAGATAATTGTTCAGATAAGTTGTATTGTTTCTGTAGACACTAATGAACCATTTCAGTAGGTGTTCATTCCTCCGGTCGAAAAGAAATCTATCTTCCCATACAAACTGGTTTGATTGTTTTAGAACCTCATGTACTGTTTTATTATTTCGCGTGCTATCTATTATAATATAATTACGTACTACACACTTTTTCTGTTGTACTATGGTATTTATAAGCAAATAGAGATTGGTAAAATAATACGTTTTGTACTTAAATTAATAATAATTAAAATAATTGTATATGTATGCATAACGTGACGAAGTTATACGATTATGGTAGAAATATTTATTAAAATTATTGCCTATAAAAAATCGTTAAATTCCTAATTAATGCCCTAAGGGCCTCATTCCATTGGGCCGTCATGTAAATGTTTTATATTTGCATTTAATTAATGGCCTACCTACTGTAATTACGAGTATATAAACCCACATCATGAAATTATTGCAATACACTCTTCAAAGAGCAAGTTAACATCATGGATCGATGTCTTAAAGATAAAACCGCAGTAGTAACAGGCGGCGCTCGCGGCATGGGATACAATATTGCCGACCATTTCTTGAAGCATGGGGCTAAAACTGTAATACTACTGGACGTGCTGGAGAAAGAAGGAGCCGCTGCTGTGGTGAGCCTCGCCGCAACGCACGGCAGCGGCCGAGCAGTGTTCATCAAGTGTGACATCACTACAGACCTGGAGACCGTCTCCAAGAAGATCTTGGACACATACACTACAGTCGACGTCCTAGTCAATAACGCTGGAATAGCAAACGACCAGACCTGGAAGAGAGCCATGGATGTGAATGCCACGTACCTAATCGGTTGGTCCTAAAGGTGGGAAAGGCGGCACTATTATCAATATCGCTTCCATTGCCGGTTACATGATAAACCGATACTTACCCGTGTATAGAGCATCTAAGTCAGCTGTGATGGCTTTCACGTACACCTTGGGGCATGTGGAGAATTATACGAAGTCGGGTGTGAGGGTCGCTGCTCTGTGTCCTGGATTCACGAACACTCGCATAATTGAGACAGGAAAGGCGTACGATGACGAATCTTTTCCCGGAAATATGCTATCGGAGGGAAACTACGCATTTCAGGGTCCTGAAGCTGTCGGTGCTGCAGCTGTCGACCTCTTTATAAGGGGCACAACAGGCACCGCTTGGAACATTGAAGGTGGACGACCGATTTTAGAAGTGAAGTACTCATATATTATTAACTGAAGCAGTTTCAACAGTCTCGTGGACACTCAAATTTAGATAATATATTATATATAAAAAATGAATTGATGTTCGTTAGTCTCGCTAAAACTCGGGAACGGCTGGACCGATTCGGCTAATTTTGGTCTTGAATGACGCGTGGAAGTCCAGGGAAGGTTTAAAAGTGTATTTGTTCCAATACACGGGGTACAAAAGCTTATGGCAAAACAAATGTTTGCCGGGACATCTAGTATAATATATATTCTTATCACGAAGACAGATGAAATGTGCCATCGAAAGGATTAGTTAGGAAAAGTAAAAAAAGTATGGGATATTTTTTTGTCGATAGTTTTATAATATTGTATTGAAATTAGTGTGATCAATTTTAATGTAAAGAAAGTACTCTTTATTGCACTCATCATCAGCCACATAACGACTACTGCTGGACGACGGCCTCCCTCAATGATTTCCATGGTCATTTGGGAGGAAATGCTAACAATCGCCACGCTTGGCAGGCAGGTTGGCGATCGCAGTGGTGTTATGATTTAAATCACAGAGAACGCTGATGCCCGGCCTCTGAAGAGTTCCCGCCTCCCATGACGGGAAACGTTGGGCTGGGGTGGTGACATAATATGTATTCTATTCGCCGTCACCACACGGCTTACCTACATTACAATGTGTAATATTGACAATGAGAATTTTCTCTGACGTTTTTCTGACAGATTGTCGGGCGGAGAACTGCCATTACTGTCATAGTTTCC
>SJJU01015346.1:0-13914 GCA_012932125.1 Conopomorpha cramerella
AAAGAGTCCCATTGGTACACGTTCAGTAGCCGGACTCGAACCCGGGACCTCCCGGTTACAAGTCAAGGATCCGACCAACTAGACCACAGACGCTCCATACTGAGACATGTGAATAGAAATTGTATTAATAATTTAAACCGTGCGTTACGGCGCGAAATTAACCAATGACATGCATTCAGCTTACCTTCGTTATTTGCCCGACGACGCGACGTTTCGACACAGTTACACGCGAGCTGACTCAATGAAATTTGTTGACAACCTATGTCATACGTAACGAATTCCATTTCCGATGCTTAGACTTTGCCATGCGCTCAGAAGAGTTGAGAAACATCCGGCGGTTGTGGCTTTCGACTGGCGCCCTAGCGGGAAGCGGAGACGAGGAAGACCAACGTGACGACTCTCCGTGGACTCCGAGCTCAAGGCGGCGGGCATTGACTGGAGTGAGGCGAAGAAAGCAGCGACAGCGCTGGATAGGAGGACATGGAAAGAGATCTGAAGGGCCCTATGTACCTCCCGTATGATAGAACGCAAGTAGGTATAAAGTTAAAGTCTTAACATTAACATTTACGGTATATATACCTTATGGTACATAACTTTGGATTAACTAGAGTAAGACTTAGGCAGGTGTAGAGTAAGACTTAAGCAGTGTAACTTTAAAGCTCAATATCTCCGAAGTAACTTTTTGTGGACTGAGTCCTTTCTGTGTAACTACGTCCAATCTTATATGATTCCGAGCTGCGAAGCATTGATCGAAAATTAATATTCCTAATACTGTAATTCGTTGTAAATAATATTGTATGATTTTAGATTAGAAGGAGAAGACCTCCTTATAGAACCATAGGCGGTAGGTATGTTAGCCTATGTTTTAAGTTTCTAGAAATTAATTGTTCGAAACGAAAGGCGTTCGTACATATAACAGAGGCAACAACAACAAAACAACTTTTTGGAAAAACCCCTTATATTATTTTATCTACTATATAAAAATAAGTCGGGTTTTCCTCCCTGACGCTGTAACTCCAGAACACAGGAACCGATTTCCACGGTTTTGCATTCGTTGGAAAGGTCTCGGGCTCCGTGAGGTTTATAGCAAAGAAATATCAGGAAAAAATTCAACAGAAAAGCGGGTAAACGAAACGAACCCATCTGGTGGCGAAACGGAGTTCGCCGGGTTTGCTAGTATTATTATAGATTTACACCTGCCTAAGTCTTACTCTGCGTTCACACCGAACCGAAATTCATACAGAAGAAAACAATTTAGGGTCATAAGTTAATATTCAGCTCTGACAAACACTGCACTCCATGTCCATGACGCGACCTAGACATTGTTACAGATGGCATACGCAATGATGAAACGCTATTACCAAATCCGCCCTTGAAGCTGTCTGCGCCGGAACGCGCTGTGATGCGATTTTCTGCTCTTCAGACAAATCAAGAATACGCGCGCTTTGAAACGAAACAGACTGGAGAAAGATACGAAGGTAATAAATAAATAAACATTTTACAACAACACACACATTGCCTTCGTCCCATGTTAAGTAGCTAAAGCACTTGTGTTATGGAAATCAGACAACGAGACATATATTTACTTATATATTTTTGTTTCTTTTAAATATATACTTATTGTAAATGAAACATCCAGACACAACAACGACACGTACTTAAAAGCTCGTCACCGCACCTGTCAGCAGTGGGAATCGAATCCACGACCCTACGGATCAGAGGCAGACATGCTGACCACTACACCAACGAGCCCGTCAAAAATGTAGTGACGGTAGAGAAGGTAATGGCGCGTATGCTGAGAGAAAGAGACAGAGGTGGTGGCGGGCTTGTTGTGTGACAAGGCTAGCAAGTTATTTGTCAGAAACTTCCCCAAAATAGTAATACCAACAGGCGGTTGGTTTGATGATTTGCTGATGCGCTTGATCGGTTATTCTAATTATATGAAGCGCATATTCTAATGATATTATCAATGCTTTGATGTGCGGGTGAATAGGTACTTACTGAACAAGTGTGCTCCATCGTAGACCACATCGCTGCTTAACATCAGGCAGGATGGTGGACAAACGCTTGTTCATAATGATTAAAAAAAATATGTAACTAACTATAAATGTATATGTATTGATAACATCGACCTAAATGTATTAGAATCGATGATCGGTAAAAGATAAATATGTGTGGCACGAATTACCGCACAGTCTCCGAAAGTTTGGTCGGATGAGGTCAGTATGCAACTTCATAATCAAATTTACAATCAAACTTAATTTTACTAAAAATGAAGATTAATTGAATGCATCACTTTATTTTTGAGAAAAGGATGAAACTATTCATTTCTTCATAGTTTTAACATACAGATATACAGTAGTATAACACAAAGCTTGAGGACATAAAAACATTTATGATTTTAATAACTTAAAGAAAAAAGAACCGACTTCAACAAGTAAAATTTGACGTATATGTATGTGGTTTTCTCATGGATGCCATTGTGGGAACTGAACCAAATTTATAATGGGACAAAACGGAAGGCCAGCTTTCAAATAAAAAAAAAAAAACATCCAAATCGGTTCACCCAGGCGAAAGTTTTGAGGTAACAAAAAAAAAATACAGACGAATTGTTTGTCTACATGTTACAAAAGTGTCTGAAGTCTAAATAACTCACCCAAATAATAAAAAACGCACTAAAATATAACTGGCAAAAGTCCCCCTGGATATCTACTAGCGACATCTAGATAAGAAACTTTTGGAGTTTGAAAATTCCCCATTATAGGCTAAAATTAATATTAGTAGGAAACAATTATAAAATAATAGAACATTAAACAAAATTATAATCACAAAGAGAGAGCTGTTATGCTGAAGAAAATGCAGATATTTTTTGCGACCTCTTAACATAATCCAGCTGATACATTATTATACTCTGTGTGCTACAAATAACTATGTATCTTTAGAAATCGCAAATTTCTTATCGACTGCAAACACCCATATACTTGCAAAATTGGAACAAAATATTTCGGGTCAAGTGCTATGATAACCCTAAATTTTCATTTGAGAATGTACCTACCTATATAATTGGCACCAAAAATCTATCGGAATTAAGGAAACGCCGCCCCAATTTCATTAATTAAATAATTATGTAATTAAAATAATATTTATAATGATTATCAACACGGTTCATTACTAAGAGATAGTCACGTGCCAGCGCTGTGTGTGTTTGTCTATTTGTTTGTTTACATACACACATCAAAAGTGTCTAGGGATCAAGTACATTGTAGAAGATTGCAATCAAGAATATGTTTTACAAAAACTGAATTCATTCATAATTTATTCAAAATGTGGTGATAAGTCACGGGGAATTAGGTAGGAGACCAATCCAGAAGATTGGATTTGATTTAAATAAATTAGATTTTTTTTAGAGCTAAACATGTTCTTGATCTCTAGACACTTTTGATGTGTGTACTTTTTTACCTTCGTATTCCTAAAGTTAGTGAGCGTATAGTGCATTGCTAGTAAAGGTCTTATCCTGGTCAAATGTACGCCAGATACAGAGAAACCAATTTAAGTTGATATACGTCAACTAGTTAGTCATCGTTTTAACTTTTTATGAATACGCCGGAAATCAGACTGTATCAATGATCTAGCAATATTAACTAGTATGGTTTAGTCCACCATCCTGCCTGATGTTAAGCAGCGACGTGGTCTACGATGGAGCACACTTGTTCATTAGGTACCTATTCATCCCAGTGACTTGAAGACATTCAGAGTGTGCTGCGCAGGGAACGCAGACTCTGGCAAGTCATTCCACATCCTGTAGCGGTTACTTACTTACTTAGGTTCTAGCATACCCGGGGGGTACATAGGGCCTTGCAGATATCTCTCCATGTTAAGTAAGGTTAATTTTTACGTGTCAAAATATAACTAGTCTACCTTATTGATGTTAGGCGTGATGTTTCCTATGTACCTACAGTCCCAACAACGTTTCTAGGACCTTCTCGGGGTCCTTTTACACGCAGTATGTAACACTAGCTCAGAAATTCAGATGACTCTGTCAAAAAGGCATAAACTTTATCAGCTTGCATTGGACGCTAAGTGGGTCGTGTTAGGTGCCTACATACATATATGTATGTGGATTTTTTATTACATACATAATGTAGGTGTATCGGCCACGGCGATATGTATCCGTCGGTGGTGACCTTATGACCGCTTTGTGTTATTAAATATTGATGATCCCAATATATCTGTGACAAATTAATAAATAGGCAAGTAATTTAAGCGTGTTTGGTTGGTTTATTCGTTAGGTAAAACAAAAATACATATTATTTTTATTTAAGTGAATGTAATATTTTTTAACTTCAAATATCATTCTTTAACCTTATATTTTTTATGTTGCAAAACTTTTTACTGTGTGATTCGATTTTGATGAAACTTTTTTATGTCTCCGCGTACTCCAGCAGCTCTAGCAAGCGCGTCAAGAAAGACAAGACATAGAACTAATGCGCGCTGTGATTGGCTGCTATGTCACACATCGTGCTTGCATCAACCAATCGCAGAGTCTGGTATGTCTTGTCACGTCTTTCTTGGAGCGCTATGCTAGGAGGCTGTATCTTATTAAAACTCGTGAGCCCGTGTGAAATATTACAGGGCGGCGTCTACTATAGGTGCAAAAACTGCAAATAAACTCCAATTTGTTCCGAAACAATAAACTTCAGATAAGTATCTACACCACATCAGACTAACCCCTTTAAGTCCGAAATAATTTGCACTATATTTTTTTGCAGATCGACGTCTGTGGTCAAGTTGGTCGGATACATGACTTGTAACCGGGAGGTCGCGGGTTCGAGTCCGGCTACTGGACGTGTACCAATGGGACTCTTTTTCAGAGCCTATGTACGCAACGCACGCTCGTAACGGGTGAGAGGACAACATCCTGATGAAGACCCGCACACCACAGCAGGTGTGTGGAAACCTCTAACGGCGAAGGGCTCACTACCCTGTCACGTTGGGTTAAATACGCTTGGTGAACCGTGGGCATGACTTATTAAGCAAGTGCCTCTGCCTACCCCGCTTTGGGATTAAAAGGCGTGAAGTATATTTATTTTTTTTATTTTTTGTAAATGTTAAATAATTAATACTATAATCTCGTTACAGACCCCATATTGCCAGTGCTTACGTAAAAAGACACAAAAACAAGTGATACAACAATTTAGATAGCAGTTGAAAATAATATTGGTTGACCTTTGACATTAATAATTCGCAATAATAAACATAGTATGAGTCATTATATCATACTTGTCCACTGCTGTACAAAGGCCTCTCCAATTGCACGCCACTGTGATCTGATTTCGGCTTCTCGCATCCAGCTTCTGCCAGCCATCTTGCACATTATCGTCAGCCCACCTTGCCTGGGGGCGTCCTAAAATCGCCACCTATGGACGAGTAATGCATCAAGATTTGGACGAGTGGTTAGGGCCACACGCCACAACCACTCGTCCAACTTGATCCCTAGGCACTTTTGCTGTGTGTATTTTGGGGAGGCCCTCATCCATCAGTGAACATGACGAATTGAGTTCAATTACATACTACAATTGTAATGCGAGCAGCATTTATATCATCAGCTGACCCCAAACACTACATATTTAAATGGGTCGAATCACAATACCTAATAATATTTATGTTATTTTTAGTGAATTCTGTGACCCAATCCGTTGATACTTTTCCGGGCACATTACAGGATTAGGTAGATTCATTGTTTGTAAGTCCTATATAATTGTTTGATTGGACAGTTTCATCTCTGGAAATACCATTTTCATTATTTTGTGAAACGCGCACAAAATTTATAATGTCTGTGATAACTCAATATTGTTGTATCACCGTGTATTTACGCCCGCACTTCAGACCCGTGACCACGACGCATGCAAGTGCCTCTGCCTACCCCGCTTTGGGATTAAGAGGTGTGAAGTGTATTTTTTTTAGTTGTGCGGTTGATAATCCAATTTGACGTAGTTACACAGAAAGGACTCAAGGAACACTTTTTTCGGACAGTTAACTGCTATAGCCGTCATACCAATAAAAAATCTCTTGTATCATTTTACTGTCACCCAATGTTAAGTATGGTTACACCACGCAAGTTCAAATATTTATATGGAAATCCTGAAAATCATCCGTCAGTTCTGATTCGTAAATAAACTATTTTTATTACTTCGAATTTTACGCTCTCGAATTGGGACAAGGCTGTGGTAAACGGAGAGCCAAAATTAAATAGCAATGATAATAGTTAGGTAATAGAAATCCATATCAAAAAAATCTTACATGAATACGCATTATTCTGTAAGTAGTGAGTGAACGTTTAAGGAATGGATAAGTAATTTTAAATCGATTATTTTGGGATTAAAATCTAAAATGGTCGTCCCACCTGTTACTACTCCTGATGTTAGGCCTAAGGCCTTAATATCAGCGTCATGTTATTGCTAATAGCTTCTGTTCGCTGAATAGAAAGTAAAGTGAGGAATATTCCAAAAAAAAGTAATAACGCGATGTATAATAATAATGCATGCTGGATGCGAGAAGCCGAAAACAGATCACAGTGGCGTGCAATTGGAGAGGCCTATGTCCAGCAGTGGACAAGTACGGGCTGATGATGATGATGATGATGATGATGATAATAATAATGACGGCATTGGAGCATCGGCTCCATTCCCAGCTGTTCTTAGTTCTACACTAAAAACTTTTTTTAATGGAATATGCAGGTAGTCGACACCATACCGAGGGCCGCGGACGCATCCGTATGGCATCTCGCTAAATATTAAAATCAATTGTAATAGTTGAATATGACGCTCGCGCAGATGCACAACAAACTGTACCCTTTCTTTAATTGTCAGAATTGATGGATGGAACGTCATCGATCGGCGAGTGGCGCCCACTTTAGCTCGACGTCTCTGTTTCTCAAGCCAGTGTTACCAAACGAGACATACGAGGACGCCGCGTCCGCGCGCCAATAATCTCTCTGACACTTGCGTATTATTTTTTTTTAATTTTCAACAACTGTCAGTTAGTTATATTTTTTTTTAATAATTTTTTCGTTTGTGTTTTATTTTGTGCCAGTGTACCTTTTTGAAGATTTTTTTTTCAAGGTATGTAAAAGTTTTAGTTTCCCTCCGTTATATTTTAGTTTTTAATTTTTATTACCTTTAGAGCGTAGGTATTATTTTTTTATTTATCTAATAGGTATTGAAAGAGTTGCTACTGCATTTCAAATGTACATATCATTGTATTATGAATGAATACATACATAAATGATGCACATGAAAGTTTTTATTTAACAATTTAATTTAAATATTTAATTATACTTACATAAGTAATTGTTCAGTATGTAATTTAAACTTTATAGTGACACATTTACAATAATTATCAGAACGATAGTAAAATTTGAGTTATTTTGTCTAATTTACGTAAGTAAGTACGAAACGAAGCGTCTGTGGCCCAGTGGTTGGATACTAGACTTGTGACCGGGTGTTCGCGGTTTCGAGACCGGCTCCAAGACGTGTGAACTCTCCAATAGGATTGACTGACCTGCTTTTCAGATACGACGAGTATGTACGGAACACAACACTGAAGGAAAACATCGTGATGAAACCCGCACACCACAAGGTGTGTTAACCCTGTAACGGCGGTGGGCTCACCCCTTGTCACGTTGGGTTGAATACGCTTGATGAACTGTGGGCATTTGCTTAACAAGTTCCTCTGCTCTTTCGGATATATATAAACTTCATTCTTTTTAATCCCAAATAAGAGGTATTTCCTTCTACAGAATGTAAAAGGACCCCGAGCAATAATCTTAGAAACGTTGTTGGGCTCGTCGATATGAACAACTTTTACTATGGCGACAATGTAGGGAAAATGAAAAAAAAAGTTCAATCATACATACAAAATAATCAACTCCCGAGGCAAACATTTTTCTATTTCGTATGGAGTTGAAAAAAATGTTTTGCCTTTCCCCACATTATTGCCATAAAAGTTGTCCATATTGACGAGCCCGACAACGTTTCTAAGACCATTGCTCGGGGTCCTTTTACACGCTGTATGTACTCGGAGAGTTCTCAGATTCTTAACAACAATAATTACTAGGTGATTAAATGCAGGTTAACGCAATTTCCGACAGTTGCAGTACGTGAGACCTACGTAAACATTAGTTTACTTACTATTTAGTTACTTTTAAGTTAGAGCGTCTGTGCTCCAGTTGGTCGGATATTAGAGCGTCTGTAGTCCAGTTAGTCGGATACTTGACTTGTAACGTATATATTACGCTAGGCAAATAGGTGAAACTGCAATGCGAATAGTTAAGTGTAATGTAGTGGCGAAGCTAGGAGGTAAGCCGGTAGTGAAAAATAGGTCCTTAACCAATGCTTATTTAGATTTTATATTTGTCTTACTTATTTGAGCTGTAATAAGCTAATCCAATAAAATCCCTACGCTACTTAATTTCCTTGAAGATATTTGTTAATGTGCCTGGCTTGCCTTGTACTACCGGCTTACCCCCTAGCTTCACCACGAGGTAATGTATATATGTATGACTATTAGGATGTATTTAAGTTATTGAGATGTATGTATTTAAATTTTCTGTAAACGTATGAAAAGATGTATGAATGTAGATGAAGCAAAAGGGGTATGTCAGGATCGTGACAAATGGAGATCTGTAGTCTCTGCCTACCCCTCTGGGAGACAGGCGTGAAGTGTATGTATGTTTGTACACACTGTAGAATTTTCTTCTTCTTCTTTGTATGTCTTGTAATTTGATTTACTGGTGTATGTTTATAATACTGACCCGAACTTATGTTCTCCCATGTTGTGAGGTTGACTGGTAGATAATACTTTAGTATTAAGTCTACCCTTTGTACTTTTAGTGCAACAAATTATTAAATAAATAAATAATGTCATTGCTTGCGCCCGTCATCCTTGACAGATTTTTTAAGCAGCGATGTGGTCTATGAACATATCTCATCGATTTTGCACAAACATATTATGTAATGAACTCGGAGCGCTGTCGTCACTGGGTCAAGAAGCTTGAGGATGCCTCGTGTAGAGGCGAAACGCGAGCATTTTTGTATTGCTCGAAGTGTATATCGAGTCATGACCGCCGACTTATCGTGGCGTTTTTAACTGTAACGCTTCATACTGCATTACATTTTTTTATACATCAATTAATGTCAATATAGTTTTTTTTTAATTTTAGATCATGGTAATCATGGCAACACGGTGTCAAACGCTTGCTTGTTCGATATAAAAAAAAACATTTGGCAACTCAGTTTTAGCCCAATTAATCAAGAAAATAAATACACTACATTCATAAAAAAACTAAAAAAAAAACTAATTTCTAAAAGCTACTACAAGAATACTTTAATGATAAACTAAATAAATGTCCAACACAAATACGTTAAACTATAAGTAGTAAGCAAACAGATAGGTAGGTAACATATTATTAATGTAGGCACATTCTTTATTTGCTAAAATGTTGCATATATCACCAAAATATTTTCTAATTACTGTGCTTTATATTATTAAGTATTTAATTGTATCAGTATAATCTTGGTGTACCCAACACGGCTCATGATGTAATATCTAGTAGGAGGTACAACTTTTACCTCCTATAGTCTGTATTAATGTTTCATCTTAATATTGTGAAATGAAATAAAGAATTGAGTATTGAATTACAATGTACCGATCTTTGCGCTTTGCATCTGCGAAAGCTATGAAATTATTACATCAAAACTGATACTTATAAAAAAAAATGGGAAAAATCAAATCAAAGACCAATCCAAGGAAAACTTTAGACAAGCTTTTTAACATACTGAATGTAAATGGAACCCGAGCATGATCTTGGAAACATTACAGTGCTCATAAAATGAACAACTTTTACTATGACAAATGCTGGGAAACGAAAAAATTAAATTCCATTGCCATTCAAAATGTATTTTGTATGAAAATGAAAAAAAGAATTTAACATTTCCTAACTTTGTCGCCATAGTGAAACTTGTTCATTTTATCGAGCCCAATAAAGTTTCTTAGACCATTGCTCGGGGTCCATTTACACGCAGTACCCTGTGCATTATCTACCTACTTATTTATCACTACTTGTTTGATCAAATTTTACCCTTATTGAGTAAACAAATATCTAAAATTTCCCATGTCACAATGTTAGTTACCGTACTCTTGCGAAACGGCTTTACCGATTTTTACCTTTTATACTTATGCGTAATAAGTAGGTCTGAGAATCGGCTACTATCTATTTTTTATGCATCTACCAATTGCATTTCTTCCAATACTTGGGGTACAAAGGCAACTTATGATGGCAAAACAAATGTTTGCCGTGACAGCTAGTAATATATAAAATAGTACCAGTGGCGTGCACTGGCTTTTACGACAAGGTAGGCAGTAATCCCCAAGGATTGACACCTATGTATAGGTAACTTGTCTTTACGAAATACTCACCTATCTACTCACCCACAAAACACCTTCGTTAGCCTATGTCGTGAGTGCAACAAAAAAGGATCTAGCAATAACTCTATTATTAGGTCGGGTAACCAAAATACTAAGGTAGGCAGTGCCTTTTTGCCTATATAGTGTGCACGCCACTGAATAGTACAGTGGATACTAGTGGGTTAAAATATATGAAGTCCACATTCTGTAACTCTTCGTTTGTCGCGTAAAGGTGACTTACCTTTACACGGCCATTGCTCGAACTTTAGACTTTTTTTTCCTATAAGATGTGCTTTACTATAAATTCCAACAAGATTCGTACCTCGTATATACATAGCATTCGATGGAAACCAGTTTCTCACTGACTTGATATTTTAAAACTACATTATTAATACAATACTAATATTATAAATGCTCTAAAGTTTTGATGTTTGGATTCAATGAAAATATTTAGTAAATATAACTTACTCACAGACACTTCACGACTTTTAGTCTCAAAACAGGGTAGGCAGAGGCACTTGCTAAGGCAAGCCTCTTTGCAACGCACACGTTTTCTTCACTCCATACAAATTATTTTTGTCCATCCTGCAACCTTTGTTGCCAACTCTCCCCCTTCTGGGGCATGACTACTACATTACGGAGACTTCGCGTCGGCTTCTCGTCGCGTCTTCAGTCGTTAACAGGCTTCATGTATTCTTCGTGCTGTGTACCAGCGATTAGCAATGTTAAGACTACTGTAGGCTAATTTGATTACGTATTTTTACGTTATATTGTCCTGCCCTAGGTATGAATATTAATTGTGTGGGTTTGACGGTAGCAACATTCGTGTAATATTTTCTAGGTATGCATGAAATCATGATTATTATGGCTAAAGTTGTACTTTCCATCAATAGTGGTGTTATTTTAGTTTCCTGTATGGCCGTCGCATTTGTCCACTTTTACCCGAAACCATTAACTGCGCCGAAACGTTCTGATTTAGCTAACCTAGTGACCTACCTGACCTAGTTTATATCCCAAATAAGGCTGTTTCCAAAATAATTCGCTACTAACACTCTCCCTGCCATCCATTATGTCTGCAGTAGTAAAAAAAAACGATTCATTATGGGGCACGCACTTTGTCTTCTTCACTTATTTAATTAATGACAGAATTAGGGACGAGAGAATCTCCCATTTATCTTACGTATCCTGAAACCATAATCAGTTCTCAAGTTGATCTCGAGTATACTCGTAGTTCTCTTTTACACGTAAATGATTAGAGCAGGACAAACTTTACTTGAGAAAGAACAAATTCATAGCGGAGTATATGGACCTTATATCCCCAAATTCAGCTCCGAAAATATCATCATCATCATCAGCCCATACTTGTCCACTGCTGGACATAGGCGTAAATATAATCTTACCAAATCTAGAAACACAGAAACCGGTATAATTTTTGTGAACAAAGTCAATAGGTGGGTAACACGTAACATTTCAGAGGAGTTGTTACAGCAACATGCTTATTTTTAAACAATTGTGACACGCAGTGGTCGGGTCACTGGGCTGGCAGTCGGAAGTCATTGGGTTCACGTTCGTTTATGGAGATGGATTAATACGACTGCTTTTCAGATCATAAGTATAAAGAAAACAAAGAAACATGAAGAGCAACATTTTAAATATAAATAAATTTTGAAACATACTTTTACTTTTCTCAAATCTTGAATTCTTCCTTAGATAATCAGACCAGCTACAAAACTTATTTGAAAAAGATCTTTGTTTGTTTGTAGTGAATACTAAAAAGTAAGAAAATTGGACGTCCGAAGAAAGTAAGTTGTAACTGACATGTCAGTTGATAAGCGGAGTTTAGATTAGCAATAAAATTTGCAGAAGTCGACTTCTGCAAGTCAAAATCGCTGTGTAAACGTGTAGCAAGTTCATTTCTGCAAGTTTTCTCTGTGCATCGAACTTGCTGCAATTTTTATGTGTAAACTTTAAATATAGTCGACTTCTGCAAATTTTGCAGTAAAATAGCCGGCCTGTTTAGACATGCAATAAAACTCGCGATAGAAAACTTCTGAAAGTCATTTACAATAGTGTAAACAGGGTTCAGCAAACTATATAAGCAAGTTTTGCAACTTCCAGAACTTGACACAAGTCAAATGTGTAAACGGCCATTTTGATATTCCAGCAAGAACTTGAACTATATTTGGTAAACAAAATAAGTTTTTTGTGTTCTGCAAGATGTCAGCAAAAAAAAATCCCCCGATTTTAAATGTGGGTGTCTTGTCCTTTCATTTGATACTCCACTTGAACATATTTGTATAGAGTCGACTTTTTTCCCCACTTTCAACCCTCATAACTTTTGAACAAATTATCCAATTTTCATTTAATATACGTGGTGTACTCTTTAATATCCCACTTGGACACATTTATTCAAGTTTAATTTTTAATCCCCACTTTAACCCCCCATAACTTTTAAACGGTTCAATCGATTTTCATCAAACATGTCTAAGAACACTCGCCCGTAAAACACCTGTAATACAACTAAACTAAACTGAAATCGGTTCATTCGTTCGGGAGCTATGATGGCACAGACATACAGATACGTCAAACTTATAACGCCCCTCTTTTTGCGTCAGGGGTTAAAAACTATAAATTATTACAAAAATAATCATTAAAATGATTTCATATCATGTACTCAATACATTCCCTTTACGAATAAGAGAAGAGGGGGTAAAAAAATATGGACCAAAAAATCGACCGGCAAGATTCACATTATTCTTCTTGGACCTTTTCTTCACTTAAATCCGTTGGCGAAATTCGGTACTCACATTATGCATACGCAACTACCTCTAGCGCCTGGACTATACTTACTTTTTGGTATTAACAAAAATAAAATTGTTGCAATGTTCACATACATCTAAACAGTCTTGCAAAAACTTCTAGAATTTTACTATCACAAGTATTGCTTTATATAAAACTTGCAATTAGTGTAAACTCACTTGGAATATTTAGCGCAATTTTGCAGCAAGTTCTTGCTTACTGTAAACTGTCTGGAAAGAACTTGCGCGATAATACTTTCAGAGCACTTGCAAAGCCAACTTCTACAAGAAACCTTGCACTTAGTCTAAACGTAATAGCAAGAACTTGGTCAATAACTTGCGGCAAGAACTTGTTAGTCTAAACCCCGCTTAAGAGATTAAATTCATCTGATGAATAGAAGATGGTCATGGTCTGAAGTTGGTCATATACCTGCCGTCGCCGTTTAGAGTGTGTTAATAATAAGCACAGATGCTGATGGTACGTCACACATTGCACTTCTGTCGAATTTTTTTTTATCACTATGAACAAGCGTTTGATCACCATCCTGCCTGATGTTAAGCAGCGATGTGGTCTACGATGGAGCACACTTGTTCAGAAGGTACCTATTCACCCGCGACTTGAAGGCCTTCAGACTGTACTGCGCAGGAAACA
>SJJU01015347.1:0-10858 GCA_012932125.1 Conopomorpha cramerella
ATAATACGGGGAATGCCCTTTATACCCCTTTAAGAGCTACATTAAAAAAAAAAACCTTCCTTATCCCACCTAAACATCATAAAAAGAACCTAACCTACCAATAAGTCCTTTAGCTACTACATGGAATGAAGGCAATGTGTGTATTTTTGTAAAATATATTATTTATTTATTTACCATATACATATTTCTAGGATCAAGGGTTTGGCTGAGCGTTGATGTGACAGTGATGAATCAGTCAGGACTTTTGAGTTTTATACATACATAATATTTCTACCGAGTCTGCCTAAATAACGTCTTTTTTAACTTTGTACCACAGGTATTTCGGAGCGAAACATTGCGTGTTATGACGAATTGTGCTACCCAATAAAATACAAAAAATACAATTCAGTACGCCATTTCTTAACAAAATGATATATCTCCAGGTTCAATGGGTCCCGGCGTGCCAGAGAACATAACAGTAACATTTCTGAACCCAACCACGGTGAGGGTGTCGTGGTCCACCACTGCCGATCTCGTCGAGAAGTATGACGTCACCTACAAACCATCGGACGCAAGGTGAGCGATCATCCATCCCGCGAGAGCCAAGTTCGCAAAAACACTATAGAGTAGCTGTGACGTCGTTCATTGCTTTCAGACTTTACAGTCATTTTCATTTTAGTTATTTGAAACAGCAATGGATGTGAAACGTAACAATAGGATGTTACACACTGCGTTATAGTGCTTTTGGGAACCTGGCGCTGCTCTCTCTGTTTGCTCTGTGACGCCCTGGTACTTTACTTTGCTTTGTAGTTTCACATCGCAATGTGTGTTGTCATTCTAAATTTGAGAAAATAGCAGACAAACGCTTACATAGAGCATGTTCGTGCATAGTCTGAAATGTGTGTCCTATGTTAAGTGGAATTAGGTAGAGTTTCGTCCATCAACTTTCTGAGGATTGATCGTCGAATAATATGTTGATCGAATGAGTGTTTCTCTTTTTGTTTGAAAAGCATGTCAGTACAGGGTGAAACTATGATTACTTCTGAGCCTCAAAAACCTCTCAGAAAATAGTAATTACAATGCTACTGACGCGCCTTTTTCATTGTAGTTACCTAAGTTAATTGAAAATTATCCTATCTGATGTTCCTGGAAAATGATTTCTTAGTGCGTATTATGAAGTAAGAATTTCTTACGAGTCTACTAAAAGCCATTATTGAATAAAACAAATTGAACATTTTTTAAACCAAATTATTGACCGATTGTACCTACCAAATTCCAGCAGCAGTACGGTAGTGCAGAATAGAACTGAACTTGTCTGAGAAATTGCATACCTACAAAGAGAGTTATATTTTATTTATACAATTTAAAAAAATCAGCTTCACTTTTGTAGTTTTCCAAAAAGGAAATCGCATCTAAATAAGCTATAACAGTCTTACAACTCATTAGCTTTTAGAATACACCTTGACAACCTATTAACTACTCCTGTCGCTTTTAGTTGACATACTAAAATGAGCGAGATAGAACTATTCTTTATTTACTTGTTACTTCATTGAACTAAAAGTAAAAAGGTAACTTAATATTAAGATATTCTCTAGCAGTCACCGTCACAACACGAGAGAACAAAGTGCGAGTCAGTATTACCAAGTATTATCAAGATTACAGTCAGTCTTTTCCAAAACCTAATGCTGAGTAACTCCATAAATAAATATTTTATTAAATTCAACTCGTCCAACGTTATTCTTACGAATTATGCGTGAGCACGGTCAAGTTAACCCTAATGATGAACGGGACAACACTCATAATCTATTTATAAATACAATCGATAAAACATTATTCATAGATGAAAAGTAAATATCTACGATATCATTCGATTTACGGTCGGGGTTAGTGACTAAGTGACTGTCGTTTTCAAGCAAACTTTGCAAGAAATTATTAAAGATACAGCGGTGTTTTAGTCTAAAAATGTTGTTGGAAAAAACAGGCAAGTGTAAATCGGACACAAATGGTTTCATACCATCAATGGTCATCATAATTATCAGTCCCATGACGTGCTCTGCTGGATGAGGGCGTTTGGCTGCCCATGGGGGGATTTCCCATCATTGGATTTCCATGATCATTTGGGTGGAAATGAGAATAATTGCCACGTTTTACAGGCGGGTTGGCTATAGCAGTGGTTTTGTGGTATAACACCGAGAGCGCTGCTGCCCGTCCTCTGGATGGTTCCCTCGGACGCCTACGACCCTCACGATGGAAAAAGTTGGGCATTTATTTCTATTCGCCGTCACCACACGACATGCACGGAATCGACTTCAACCAGTACAAAATGACAGATTTGTGGTTTTATCATGGATGCCATTGTCGAAACTGAACCAAATCTAAATGGGAAGCCTGGTGTTTTCAAATAAAAAAAAAGTTAGAAAAAAATACCTAAAAATTCAGAACCTCCTTTTCTTTAAAGTCGGTTAGAAAATACCTACACACCAAGTCGTTTGCGAATTATTTTAGTTTTTCATCTCTAAATTGTTATGTACTATGTTACTTACTGTATTGTGTTTCTTAAAATAACGTTTATTCCTTGTTGGATTACCTAAAATAGTATATCCAAAAATATCTGTCCATCCCAGTAGAGTAGGTATTTACCTCAGTATGTATCATATTTGTTGCAAGTCATTTAGGTTGGTCGTGACGTTTATAACTCCCACGTGTTTAGTCTATACTACTGTTGGGTACATTATCTTCCCACTATTCCATGTTAAATGTCATTTTTTCTTTTTTTCATTTTCAAATCGTGGGTGGGCAATTTTTTAAATTGACTGCTATACTTGGGTAACAGTAGAACACTTAGACCCACAGTTCATGTCCGACTACAGCTGTAATAACAGGTCACTTTCTCATACGAAAAACTAGTTTATACGAAAAAAAAAAACATCGTTTCAGGAAACCAGCTTAGTAAAAAGTCGTGGCAATTTACTAATTAAATTAACATAGACGAAACTAAGACGTTACGCGTTAAATTTTTTAAATCTAGTAACATTATGGCTACAAATGATCACTAAAAATATCAGAGAGTTAACGTAGGACATGTTTTATTGCCCATAAATTATAGAACTTTTCTTTAAAATACGATTTAAAAAGATATTCATAGGAAATTATTACTTTTTTCCGCTCCACATTGTTACGTCTTTTCTGGCTCCTCAGAGAGCGAACCAGTGTCACGCTCTGTGATACCGACTGTTCTCTTCTTCCGCTGCGTTTTCACCTTCAGCTGTATGGTTTGACCCAGCCAGACCGTTTGTTCGTGAGATCCTTTGGGGCTCTGGAGCCTGTAACCTCTAGCGGAAAACCGAATAGAATACTGTGTCCATACTATGTACCACCTAAGCCCAACTTTTTCCGTCGTGGGGGTCGTAGGAGTCGATCGATGGAACTGTCCAGAGGACGAGCAGCAGCGCTCTCTGTAAGTTCTAAGTCTAATCTTAGGGCCTTACTAATAATGGCAGAATAGCTATTTCGAAGATACACGTCCGTTCATAGGCCTCTAATTTTGCCTAGCTACAAATCTCGAAACAGTATCCAGTACTACCTAGGTACTTATTTAATTTTAATCGTTTTATTTGTTTGCATGTGGTACATAAAGATGGTTTAAAATGTAAAAGAATCTAAAACCTGTATGCGCCTTGCAAGGGCATTGTAAATCAACAGATATTTAATAACTATAGCTGCGATAAATATCATCATCGCGAAATTATATACATAGCATGTTTGAAAAGATTACGTCTCCAGCAAGGAAGGTACATGACTTTGTGTAGGTATACCTATAAGGTGTTTATGTAGATGTAACACAATAAGACTAGCGTAGCTCACGGGCTGCGTGTCGAATGTTGTGAAACATAACTAAACATAGGTATGTTAGTACTACACAATTTGTATTCTCGGCACACACAAGGTTTCAATGTCCTGGATATACGGTTTCCGTTCCGCATCATAAAATCGATTATTTCACTGACAATTTACGATTTCAGGTGTTGCTATCTCCCTCACGCCACAAGTCACTGAAAAGGATGAATGTTTTTATTTTATTAACTTACTTTGTATTCGGCCAGTACGAGCAATTACTGATAGTACGTACAGTGTCGTGTATAGCATAGCTTTACCAACTAAACTAACTTGATCTGTAATTAGTGTAGAAGAGCAAGGGATTTTAGTTAATTTTTATTTGGGATCGTGTTGACTTAACGTTTTTGTTTGGAATACGTGACCAAATACACGATTCGATGATTTTTCCATATTGTGCACTTTCAAATAAAACAATTACCCGAATAGTCGAATTTCGTTTGCAATTGTTCGAGGTCATTCGCTAGGAATTTATTGAAGCGTAACTCAGTTCAATTTCTGGAACAAATTTAATTTGAAATAATTAAGTAAAATTACGAGATGGCCTGCTGACAGATTTTCGTAAAGTTTGTTACGAAACCCTTTCCGAGGCGGGGTTCTGAGTTAAATATAGATTATACTTTTAGCTAACTAGGGGAGGGCGAGAGTTTTTGATTATCAAGTAAAGTTTTTGTTGTTGATATAATTATGTTAAGTACAACATAAAATATAGCATAAAATAAAGTCGCCTCGATGTTTAAAGCTGCACAAGGAATTTCGATGTGTTTTTTAAAGTATGTATTTCGATGTGTATACTATATTGGCAAAACAATATTTGATGGGTCAGCTAATACATAAAATATTCAGAACCGTGGGCATTTGCTTATTATTAAGTTCCTCATTCTACCCAGCTTTGGCATTGAAGGGCATGTGGCCGCCTTACTCCTTTCGGTAGCTCGAAGCCAAAATGGAAAATGCCACAAGAAAAGGATCACAAGCGATTTATTGATTTTTTTTTCTCAAGCTCGTTTTCCATAATATACTCTCAAAACCGACACTAAAACGAATATGACATAAAAAAAACACTACCAAAAAAGACCTTTAAAAACAAAGGTAAAAAGGTTCTGAAAAGTCTGTATAAAACGGCTCCGGTACAGGTAGAGGCGATGCAATGGTATCGTCTATATATGTATAATGGCATGGTACTCAATTACTTCGTTTATGTGTTCAATTACTACAAACAGGCAACCATTACTTTAATTTGTATTAATGTTTGAGCCAAATAATTCTTTCAAATTTAAATTCGATGTTCGCAATTTTATTCGACAATATTTATCGAACATCCATCATCATTATGCTGAGATCGTTTTGTTTTACAAATTCAGTTGAACGATTTTCCTCCGGTCTGTGTCATTATTGTACGTATTTTACTCCACATCAATTATTCAGATGTGAGATTAAAGGATTTAATTTAATTTAATTTATTTTTCGAAATGTTTTATAGACCGGGACGTATTTGTACGGCAAGGTCCATAGCAAGGTACCTACATTTTAATTTGCGATCTGGTGGTCGACCGGGCGATTATATTTTTCTAATCGGGATGCTTACGGATAAAACAGGTGTTCAATTACCTGGAAGAAATCGCTATGAGCGATAAGGTCGCCTTTTGCAATTTTTCCATTGTATTTTTTTATATTCGTAATGTACAGTGTGCAATAAAGAGTATATTCATTCATTTGTTCATTCAATTCTGTTATTGCAACAGTGCTGGATAACCACAAAGTCATCACACTCCGATCTGACTGTACGTTCCAATTTAAAAAGTTGTGTGTCCTTAGTGACCTGCATAATATTAAAAGGTTTGCCGTATGTTCGTGCCTTAACCAGTGCAATGGGAAACTGTATATTTGTATTGTAAAAAGGCAACCGTTTCACTACCAACCTGTCTGGGCACGCTTACGTTAACTATAAGATGTAGACAAATAGGATTTTTCATTTCAATGCTGCAATTGAAAAGGCGTATGTCCAGTAGTGGACAAATATGGGCTTAAAATGATGATAAAGTGATTTTTCGTGGTTCACCTACAGCTAGTTTTCAACGATCGATGAATCTATAGAAATTAGGATGAAATTTCTATGAATTTACCAACGCACTTGTTGCTTTCTTTTTACGTCCTTTGCAAACAGAGCATAAAGCGGTTGTGTGGTTGAAACCGAAAGGCCTTTTAGTCCTTTCCTTATAAATATTAAATCATTCTGCAGGACGTTAATGTTGAGAATCTCACGTCTATTTTCATTAATACAGGAGCAAAACTATTTTAGAACATGAGTAGGCAGCATTAGCGATGCTCGGGTCCATTAAAACATTTCCCAGAACCAAGTTTGTTGCTCTGTAATTTATTCAGCGGACAAAATACACCTTAAAATGAAAACTGGCTGCGCAGAAAATCTCCCTCACAGCGGTTTCCGCTGGAATACGAATGAAATCTCACTTGCATAAAGTTTTCTGTTGCGTTGAAATTCGGATACAAGTTTTAGTTGAATATTTTTTGTTTCGCTTAACCCGTTTGTAACAACTGGATGTTGGGAAGATTTTATGAATGTTTAAAAATTTCCCTCGGTTTATAGGGCCATACCATATTCAAACCTTGATTTACTTGTCATGGGACAACCCTGGAAATATCTTCTTTCCAACAAGACAAAATCATCAAAATCGGTTCATATACGATCGAATTGAGAAATGCTCATTCTTGAAGTCGCTTAAAAATACAATAATCTCATCAAGTTTGCATGGGGAGATCGGATTTGTTTTTCGTGGAGGGTCGTTGACATATTACTGAAATGGACACAGTAGGATCTAAAGAAACAGAACAGAAACTAAAGGGGTTTTTTACCTTCTCACTCTGTGTAAAAGTAGATTTGAAAAATATCAGCCTTTAAAAAAAAAATACACTTCACGCCTTTTAATCCCAAAGCGGGGTAGGCAGAGGCACTTGCTTAATAAGCAAATGCCCACGGTCAGCCTTTAGTATCCACATTATAGGCTATCCAAGTTAAATAAAACACACATAGTGGAATGGGGACATTTGATTAGTAAGGCTTCCAGGATTAAATTATGTGTATGTTTACTTTTTCATACTAACAACTTACTCGGTGCAAAAACCTGGTTAGATTTCACGGACGAGATTCGTAAGCAACTGCTGGTAATAAGATTGCCAGATGTTTTTGGCCTGGCCCATATATCTCTTTGGAGAAAGAAGATGAGGTGAAGAAGAACCGAACCTTTATTATTGTATTTTTAGCTGACCTTGCAAAGGTTGTTTTGGACCGAAATACACTATCACATGTATCCCTGTTATATGTATGCATCCATTATACATATATACCTTCCTCAAGAATCACTCATCATCTCCTAAAGAAAACCGCCTCAAAATTCGCTACGTATTTTTTTAAATCATACATAGGTACAGATAATTTGAGGCGACTATGTTTTATTTGATGTATACAGAATATTATGGCATTATACATGTTGTACAACAGTTCTGCTAATCTCGTATATAAGTGTTCTGTAGTTATAACAAGTATAAGTGGGCGTATAGCTTACCTTTAATAGTAGAAGTATTTTAAGCTACCCACTGCTATTTCGGATCGCTTGACGATGTCTAACGATTGGGTCGATAACCTTTCTAAATAAACTAATTTTATGTAACTACTTTGGAAATAAACTAATTTTATTTTTATTATTATTACTAGCTGGCCCGGCAAGCATTTGTTTGCCATAGGAAGCCTTTGCACCCCGTGTATTGGAAGAAATACACCTTAAAACGCTCCCTGGACTTCCGCGAATAATTCAAGAACAAAAATAGCCAAATTCGTCCAGTCGTTCTCTAGTTTTAGCCAGACTAACGAACAGCAATTCATTTTTATATATAAGAAGAAGAAGATTATTTCTCGCTCTAGCTCGAACTACCTGTCGGGTTGAGATTGTCACTTTTGATGTTTGTCTTTTGTCACATTATATGGAGAGGAATATAATATTATTTCTGTCGTCTGTGGTTCAGTGGTTGAGCGTCTGTGGTCGCCAGTTCGCAGGTTCGTCCAGTGGCCGGATACATGAAGTTTGTTCGTGGTTTCGGGATCCGCTTTATTGAATGTGTACTAAAGGGACGCTTGTTCAGAGCTTAACTATGCAACGCAACGCTCATAAGGTGAAGGGAAACATCCTGATGAAATCAGCACACACAAGGTACATGTGTGACCCATAACGGCGATGGTCTCACTCCCTGTCACGTTGCTTGTGTTAAATATGCTTGGTGAACCGGCGGCATTTAAGTGCCTCTAGACTTGCAAAGCAAGTTACGCTTTAAAATATCTTTTTTAAATTAACGCTTTAAAAGTTAAATGAAATGAAAAGGAGCATGGCGAAAAGTTTTTTTTGTTAATATTAGGATTTTAATTTCCATTATTATCTGCCCCGCTAAACGTTCATTAATTAATCCATTTCAAGGGTTGTTACGCCTCCATCACCATTAAACAACATAAGGGATTACACTCACATTGTATATTGGAAGAAATACAGCTGATGAGGTTACAAAAACTGAAAAAAGTTGTTTCTCAGACTTCAGTCGGTTAAGCCGTTACGGTGGCGTATGGAAACAAAAAAGTAAAAAGAGAATTTAACATACTATAAAATTTAGATGTTTATTATTATTATAGTGTTTGTTATATCTGTACCAATTTTTGTTCACCTTTATCACTTTCCTAAATCATACTAATAAAGTCGTTTTATTTCTAAAGTTTATGAATTCGACCGAAGCCTGCATTTTGGGTTACGCCTACACCTGTAGCCTTCTCTGATAGGCCACGATCCTGCAGTGGGTTATGTTAGGAGCATTTCCTTCACAGTCCCATCTTCAATATATTTCTCTTCTGACGTACTAGTGTCTAGCACCGACTCCTAGAGCACTCTCCATTTGACGCGTTTATGAATAATGTATGAGGGACTTTTTAATGTAATTTGCAGTTGCGCCTTCGGGATTTGCATTAATTCTTAGGAATATCTAAAAGTAGTTTTCGCGAAGACAATGCAACGTCAATTAGTAACGTGGCGGAGTCTATTTTTCCTTCAGTCACTAAGCCACAGCCAAAATTAGCAAGTATTTCAAGCTATCCTAAGCAAGCTTGTTAAATCGCAGAACATCGGATGATGGAACTTAAACGCTTGAGTATTTTCAATTAAAACCATTTAGAAAAGGTTTTACTATCAGATCCTATTGAACGTAAACCCGAGCGTTAAGTTTCAAAGGTATTTGTAATGGAATTTATTCGTACTAAGTCACAGTAGCGTACAATTGGAGAGGCATATGTCCAGCAGTGGTCAAATACAGGCTGATGATGAAGTGCGTAACATCCATTTTAATGTTATATCTTGTCTCATACTACACAACTAACTTTGAGGGACTACCGCGCTTTTAGACGATTTACTGAACAGTATTATTGGAAAAAGATAAATAGCTGATAGGGCCTTAGAGTAGGTTAGAACGTCAGCCCCGCTAGGTTGGAGGACTCAACCTAGCGGGGCATTCACCCGTGGTGCTTTCCCGAAAGGCAATTTGTGCCTCGTTTGTAATAATGCTGTCTCCCACTATTTAGATTAGGGAAGTAAAAAAAAAATCATATGTATGCATTGCAATGCAGCGCATATATGTATATATTTTTTCCTCTTTTTTCTATACCGTCTTTAGTTTACTATGTGGGTTCCAAGACAGAAGGCTAGCCCCCCGGAATCTGGCCCAGTCGTCACTGATTGAGCTCTTGTCTATTCTGGATGCCGCTGTAGATCCTGGCTCTAACAGGAATCACAGTGGTGGGAAAGTGGATGGGAATATCCCGTTTAACTAACTTTGTCCACGTTATAAACTGTTGGGTATTTCTAATGAGTCAGTTAGTAGGTAAAACCAGAAGAAGTCCTTATTCGATAAAGTTTTCACAACATTTCACTTCTGTAATGAAATTCAAGCACATTTAACTCAGATGATAGAGGCTACATATTCTATAAGCTTCTCTCATAAAAGCAAACATCTAACTTGAACTCATGCCAACACAATATTGGTTGCCATACTTCAATTTACTTGCGGCATTTGATCAGTATTGCATTTCGCTTCATATTATGTTAATATTAAGTTAGCATCGAGTCAATTCTAGTATCGCATGTTTTCGTTGTCATTTTTATGACGAGAGAATGTGATATTGATAAATAAATAATTGCTTGGAATCTATTATATAAAAATCAAAGCCACTTTTCGTTGTCATGTCGTAACTCCGGAACGGGTGGACCGATTTCGCTAATTCTTTCTTTGTTGTGATGACAGCAGAAGGTTCTTATGAAAGAAAAAATGATATCCACTGCTGGGCCACCCTAGATATTCATATTAATAAGACAGGACAACGTCTGTCGAGTCCACTAGTATAATAAATAACTATTTTAGAAATACTTGTAAGTAAATGTTGCAATTATTGTACTCCAGTGAGACATTAGGGGTCCTACTAATAAACGCAGTATAACTATACCCCAGTTACATCAAGCTCGGCTTGTCAGTTGTATGTCAAATACGGAATAACCAGTTTTAATAGAACTGTAACAACTTAGGTTGTAGTTACAACAAGTTTATGTCCATAGATAGCATAATCATATAGTATATTTTTTGTAATAGACTTTAATCCCAAAGCGGAGTAGGCAGAGGCACTTGCTAAAGCAAATACCCACGGTTCACGCGCGCATATTTAACCCAACGTGACAGGGGGTGAGCCCATCGCCGTTATAGGGTTCACACACCCTGTGGTGTGCGGGTTTCATCACGATGTTGTCCTTCACCGTACGAGCATTGCGTTACGTACATAGGCTCTGAAAAAGAGTCCCATTGGTACACGTCCAGTAGCCGGACTCGAACCCGCGACCTCCCGGTTACAAGTCAAGGATCCGACCAACTGGACCGTAGACGCTCA
>SJJU01015348.1:0-14264 GCA_012932125.1 Conopomorpha cramerella
GCGTTTCAAAACAAATATTATCGGTAAGATTTGGATATGTGTATTGTGTATATTACACATAAAAAAGTAATCTTATCACATAGGAGAAAAAATAACAATGGAATGACGTTAATTTAGTTTTTGTTCTTCGACATAGCAATCACAGCGAATCCAAAATGGCAGTACAAAATGCTGGTACCTACTAGAAAAAAAATCAATGAAGGCTACGCAGAGGTCTAATACCTACGCCTACTTAGAGGGTGCATAGTGGCAGGGACACATGCTAACGTCACAAGTTTCCATTTCCACCGTTACATGTTTTGCGTATCTACTGGGATCTGGATTTTCTCACGGTATTTTATTCGGCGTAAGAACGCGATGCTTCGATAAATTGAAAGTATAAACTTTTAAGAAAATACACTTATTGTATAAATACACATACATACGCGCCTAGAAGCCAGAACGAACCCATAACTCCTGATTATAGGTAGAAACTGGAAACTCAACTACAGGCTTAACTTTTTGGGAAATCATAATTCAATATGTTGGGAAGTCAACTTTGTAGGATTCAACATTACACAAGTTCAACTTTTTGAGATTTCAACTTTATGCGAATTCAACTTGATGGTCCGAAAGGTTAACATAGATCCTGTGAAACGAATCACTAAAGTCCTGGTAACATTTAACGTGGTCAGGCAATGAATAAATAAACGTTTCAAAGAGCATATTTTCGCGGCATCCCGGGACACCCCCACGACGAGGAAAAACTGTTGGTACCCCACGGTACCAACCCTAGTGATGATAACCTTTTTTTAACGTTTTCTATTATAGGTATGATATCTAGAAAACTATCTTCGAATTAAAATGATATCGATACCTATGCTTGGTATTGATGTTATCACGAGATAAATCACATAGTAGTTCAAAATTATAGACCAGAATTTCCGTGTGACTTCATCCCGGCTACCCCGCGGCTACCTCTGGTGTAAGTACCGTTCTTCGTGGAGAATGGTATTTTGAGTTGTGCTTCCCGGTCTAAGGATGGTTTTCCATTGATGGGGAGCTATGCAGAGTATAGCGCTAGAGAAGAAGAGCCGTAACATAAAAAGTGGCAGTGTTTCCATTGAAGCGCGTGTTTTGTGGACCACGCATATTTTAGGTATTCGTAGTAACTTGCTTTTAATTGCGTAATTAAAGAATGATTAGGTATAACTCAAATACTATGAACCCATCAACCCATAGTGTCAAAATTATATTCTTCAAATCATCTTATTTACAGAAAATCTAATTCACCTTAATAATCTCTCAGATATTTTAAAAGTACTTTATAGAGGTACCCTTACCTATTAGGAATATGTGAAATGAAATTTTCATCCCCATTTGAGGTTTAGAACCTACTTACCTTTTTTAATTTAGTTAATCTGCAGTTTCCTCCATGTAACAAATGTGTATATTCGAGCTACAATGTTTAAGAGTCTGGCCACAACAAGTGGACGGACTCTGTAACAACAAGTGGGCAGAGTCACGTAAACACCCCAAAAATAGATCCTAGCGCTGCACCGTAAAAGAAAAAAGAACTATATATTATGTTAATGAAATTAAATAAAAGTACCGTTTGCCCGATGTTCTGATCTACTTATGCTACGCCTTCAACTGTTTAGTCCAGTTTATTTTAACAAAACATTCCCGTAGAAAATCATAATATTTTATTACTTTACAACGGCAAAAGAATTGAGCGCCCTAGCACCATTGTTTTAGCCGTGGCCGTGATACCCATGCGTGCCGAGTTATGCAAATTGGTGTCTTCTCAAGTTTCTGTGGTCAGTTGAAGTCTCTACTTATGCTGGTCAACGTAGCTGCACGTGTCGGTTTATAGAAAGCTGATGAGCAGGTATAAATCCACCTCCACGCTCACAATGCTCATCATTGTCTTGAAGAAATCATCCTTAGTGGACCGCGCGATCTTGTTCGTCCACGGCGATTAATTTAACGCGAATACAATCGCGTATAGTTTTTTTTTTGCGGTGATACATTTTTCAGTGTGTGAAAATGGACAGCAAAGAGTTTCGTGAGCTTGGAAAAGCTACAATTGATCTCATTGCCGATTATATGGATAACATACGAGACAAGTGAGTACCTACATCTTAAGTAAACCTACCTCATAAAATAACGTCCTTAAAAGATAAATATTATGATCGTTTGTGAATTTGTAAAGTAATCCTAAACAACGAACTTAAGTAGTGATAATAATTATTAATAGGTAAGGTGTTTCTTATATCTTGAAGATTTGTCGTGGGAAAGAATACTATATTATATTAGTTTGTAAAATTAGGACTAAAGCTAGTGGAGCCGTGCAGAGTTCCCTAGCTGTAATAAAAACACATATTTAGCTGTACCTAACTCATCGTAATAAGTAGGAAGCCTTATAAGGAATATTTATAGCTAAGTACATCATAAGCAAAAGGAAAATAATTATTATTGTTGTTATATAAGTGACAATAAAATTTGTAATTATGTAGGTAGATGCAAGAATAAAAAAAAAACAATTATATAACTACCTATTTCGCAGCCATAATAACAAGTGTCAAGTAATAATAACCCTATGGCAAACTACAATAGCCTCTACATTATTTGCCTACAGTTGTTTTTTTATGTACGTGGATTTAACTTCTGGTTTGAATTGATGGTGTAATCGGGATTCCTCTTGGAAAAGAGTTGTTGTTAAGGTCGGAACACTATAGGAAAAGTTCAGCAACAAGCCTAGCAAAGCGCGTCAAGACAGACAAGACATAGAACAAATGTGCGCTGTGATTGACTGCTATGTCACACATTGTGCAACTAAGCTTGTTTCAACCAATCGCAGTGCCTGGTATGTCTTGTCATGTCTTTCTTAGAGAGCTTTGCTAGGGAGGCAGGTTGAAAAGGCCCGACTAGTTTTAACGATGGATAACCTAAGGCTTTTGTTTTCAGCCTCTGGACTTTTAATTATTGTAAATTGTATTTCTATAGTGCTTCAGTAATATCGGCACGCATAGTAGGTAGTGGAGATCTTATTGTCAGATGACAGAGTGAAAAATGCCTCTAAAATGAAATTACCCTTTATTTACAGTTTTAACCTTACGCATCTTACACATAAATATTTGTGGGAAAAACATATAGTTTTTGTTCTAAGTTGTTTATCAGTCCTCATTTCGTTGCTTACTTTTTTCTTATAAAATACACTTTACAGTCTTTATTCCCAAAACGGGGTAGGCAGAGGCATCAGGCTTAATATCAGGCAGGATGGTGGTCGCTTGTTTACAGTGCTTAAAAAAAACATCGCAAGGGATTTTGATGCGGTTTTCTTTACTAGATAGAGTGATTATCGATGACGGTTTATGTATTATGTTACATGGATAAAATAGTAGAGAAACACTGTTAATTTATATTGGCAAAACAACGTTTAAAATAAATTTAAAAACCGCTTTTTTAACACGTTAATTCGTAATTACTTTGCTCTACCTCTTTGTTTCCTTAACTAAACGATGAACAGACAAGTTTTTTTTTGTAAATCAGGACTGCTCGAATCTCGTAGTCCAGTATTATTAATTATCTCAACCGATTATTGAAGTTACGCAACACTGTAGATACGCGGAAATACAACGGACTTTAGTCGGATTTTTTCAAGCATTGTCGTGCTTGGGACGGCACGTTTATATCGTGGGTCCTCCCGGATACGGTTTCAACAATAGTCCTTAGTCATTTAAGACCTTGATAATAAAGGCAGACCACTAGCGTGACACCAGATTTCTGCTGTAGATGTTCAGCGATCGGATAGCAGGCCATCGTTTTGGTAAAAACTACTCATAGTGAAAAACAAAAACGGCTAGGTCCTCTCGCAGCGAGTTAGGCAATAAGTTTTTATTTATTGCTAGACAGAAAATGTATATAGTAAACAACCGTAATAAAATATTATTCAAATACGAACCATGCCTCAAGATGAATCATACGAGCCCAAACTCAATGGGGTCGTTTAGTTACCGATTTATACTTGGAAATAGGGACCGCCTCCTATACACACAATGTCGTTTAACTGTGACGAATTTGTGACAAAAACATGTCTACCCTACAAATTTTCCACTACTAATGTAGGTATGAAAAAAGCTAAAAATAAATATTACGACATTGTAAGTAAATCTAACTTTATCCAAGTTTCAATAAAAGAATTCTTATAACACCTCAATTAACTTATTTCGCTTTTCGTCTGTCGTAAGTTGAAAAATAATCAGAAAAAATTGAGCTCTATCACATGCTTCCCAAAAAAAAACTGACATAAACATCGCAACCATTTGCTTTTAAATCGTTAAGAAATAGGTTTCTAAAAGCATTCTGTCAGCCTAACTCAATGTTGATAAGCTCTCGGTACAGACAAGTATTGAACTGAGGGCTATAGTTAAATAAGTATAAAATTGAAGGTTCTTCGTGTACGGAGCTTGATTTTATTTAGAGATCTAAGAAATTGTTTATTAAAATTTGGGATATAATTCGTTGCCGTAGTTATATCTAAAGAGATTTCATATGTGATACCTTGTTCACTAGAACACTGACACTAGTCTAAACTGAGAGAATCCTTCATTGACCATTACTATTTTATCTAAGTTTTAGGATTTTTTAAACCTAAGTCGTAAGTTTTTACTATTAAATTGTCAAGAAACAATCGCAGTGATACAAGGTCATCGAAAATTTGAGCTCTCAGTCCAAATGCACAACATTTTTTAGGCACACAACTACCCGACCCGGTAAAGGTTGTTTTACCAATGTTCATTAATAACAGTGTTTCCCTCCTGTTATATACAAGTTTTACACATATAAACTTCAAAAATCACTATCTACAACCGAACTATCGAAAACCGCATCCAAATCCGTTTCGTAATTTTAAGATACATAGAGATAGACAGCGAGAGGCGACTTTGTTTTTTACTATGTATCGATGTAGAGAAAAAATAATGATTATTGTTTATCAAAGGCACTTGTCGTATATAATCGGTCGTACATCATCTACTAGGCTACTACGTTGCTACCTTATTTTATTACGTTGTCAATCAAATGCACTACCTATGTATGCTACGGTAAATCAAATTTATAGGTACATAAACGGACATAAAAATTAATGACATTTTTATTAAAAAATGTTTAAATATTTCAATTGTATTATAAAACCGAGTTCATTGCTATTCAAACGCATTTAATTTTAAAGTTTATTTAGCTTAACTGTTCTAAAATAGTTTATTCCAATATGTTTAACCAAAAATGATGATGATGAACCTCTCGCAGGTTGTGGAGTTAACACACAATACGTGGTACCTACTAAAAAACTAGTCAAATGGAGATACGCTAAATACGGACAAACTGCACCCGCACCATGAAGTATTAAAGTTATTTTATTTTTTATTTTATTTTATTTTAAAAGGACAACCAACAAGGACATACACAATACATGTATAAAATAGGCGACAAAAAAAAGGGTAGGTGCTGCCTTAATTATAGGTCGTCACAGCATGGTAAATAGCGTTACATTATCTAATAATCAGTTTCAAAGTTTCATCACAATTAATACTGCTAGAACTAGTAAATGCAAAACAGTAATAGGCACAAACAAACATCAAATAAACAATCAAAACATCATGCATCATGTTAGAGTTTAAAAGCACAGTTTGGAACCTGCTGCAGTTGCTTCAAAACCAAGTGCAAACACTTATGGCGAAGTTTGACGACCTTGAAGCCTATAATCGCCGCAAAGTCCTTCTGTTTGGTGGCATCAAGGAGCAGGATGGGGAGGATCCAACAGCCACAGTCCTCACTATTATTAGCAGCACTATGTTGGTAAAGGACATCACGGCGTCCTCCATCTGCCACTGTCACCGTCTCGGCAGACCCAGCGACAAGCGGCCGCGGCCAATACTTGTGCGGTTTTCGAATTACTCCAACAAACTCGCAGTATGGAAGAACAAAACTAGACTGAAGACGTCGGCCATCGTTGTGAGTGAGTTTTTGACCCGCGCGCGGCAGGAGATCTTCTCACGAGTCCGTAGGCACTTCGGTGTTTCCAGCTGCTGGACGCGAGATGGAGTTGTCTACGTCAAGCTGCCCAACGGAGAACGCTCGCGCTTCGACTCCATGTCGAAGGTGGAGCAGGCGGAGTCCACATTCACTCAGCCTCGGCAGCTGCAGGCGGCGCCTAGTCCCAGGGACACGCTTACGGCCTCCAGAGCCGCAGGATCCAGGTCCACAGCGCCTCAAGCCCCAGTCACCAGAAAGGCTACAGGGCATTTAAAAAAACCGCAGCGGCTAATTTAATGGCATTGTGCATATCAGGAACTTTTTCTATTTCTTTTTCAAAGTGTCATATTTTTGTTTTTGGTGTTTGTTATTTTGTTATCCTTTTTTATTCCATTTAATTTTAAATTTTTATTAGTCTGTGCCTGCTTCTTGTATTTCTGACTTCTGACTACCTTCATTTTTCGGCCGCCGTCGTGTCGCGTTTCGTTTATGCTAATAACTTGTTCATATATTTTTGTTTACTTCAAGTGTTTCTTTCACTTCGATTGCGCTTGATTTCTGTACATGAGCGAGTGCACGAAACGACGACGGTCACGTGGTCGATAACGTTCCGTTAGAAGCAGAATATTTATGTTGTATTTTGAATATGTATATCCTAAGTTGTTTTTTCTTTTATGTCAACACTTCAATGTCGTCAGTTGGGTCCCGACCTGACTTTATATCCGTGCTTTATATTGTGCTTTTGTTTTGTTTGTATAATTGTTCTCTTTTTATATAATTTATTTATTTATTGTTTATTAGTATATTATATTATGACACACAATTATTGCGTCGCAACCTCCAATAGTTCTAGTTCCTTCCATAGTGCCAATGACAGTTTCTTTGTCCTGAGCGATGCTTTAAGTGATGAATTCAGCTCTTACCCAAAAAACTTCAATGTTTGCCACGTAAATGCACAGAGTGTTCCGAGCCACTACGCTGATCTCGCCGAAACGTTTTCATCTCGACATATTGATGCGGTCCTTATATCCGAGAGTTGGCTCAAACCCACGCTTCTATCCACCAGCTACTCGTTGCCTGGATTTGTGTTAATAAGGAATGACAGGACTGCCAAAGGCGGTGGTGGCGTGGCAATCTACCTAAGAAGCCATATACCTTATAAAGTTATTCTCCAAACCCCCTCGGAATACTCTGCATCCGCCGAATGTCTCTTCCTTGAAGTATCGCTCAGGTCAAAAATAGTACTTGGTGTAGTGTATGCTCCACCAAGTATTGATTTCTTTAATCAATTTGAAATAATACTTGAGTCCCTTGTTTCGGATTACACACATCACGTAATCATGGGAGACTTTAACACTTGCCTTCTATCCGATTCGCCGCGGTCGACAAACTTTAAGTCAATTATTAGGTCAGCCAATCTGTCAATCCTCCCCTTAGCTCCCACTCATCACTCGAACACGACTGACACTCTTCTTGACTTGATTATAATCCCCGACCCTGATTTCGTTGCCTCTTATGGCCAATTCCCAGCCCCTGGTTTCTCTCATCATGATTTGATTTTCCTCTCATACAAGTTAAAGCCTCCCAAATCGATTCCTGTAACAGTTTTTCGTCGCAATCTAAACTCTATTGATGTTGAGAGGCTTAGAGCTGATGCTGCAAATTCGGACTGGACTTCTGTTGCATCAAAAACCAGTGTTGATGATATGGTACAGGCGCTGTGTAGTCAAATCACATCATTGTACGACAAGCACGCCCCTTCTAGATTGGTCACTTTAAAACATAAACCGTCCCTGTGGATCAACCCTACCGTACGCAGAGCTATGGTGAAACGTGACCATGCTTTTCGCCAGTACAAACGGGATCGCAGCGACGATAAATGGTCGGTGTATAAGGCTGTTAGGAATAGGTGTAATATGGTAGTGAGAAATGCCAAGCGCGCATATATATCCCATCAGATTGAACAGTCCTCTCCTGCTGGAGTTTGGAGGTTTCTTAGATCACTCGGTATAGTTAAATCCAAAACAAACCCTTTTGCTGTCGGTACCTTTCATTTAATGGATTTAAATAACCACTTTTCGAAGTGCACACCCCTTCAACCCAGCACAAAAACCAGCACAATTGACTCCATTAAAAACCTTCCCAGACCTAAAATTCCATGTTTTGAATTCTCTCCGATCAATGTGGATAACATAAAAAAAATCCTGACTTGTATCAAATCGAACGCAGTAGGCTGCGATGACATTAGTAGATTAATGATACTTAACATCACGGAAAATGTCTTACCCATTATAAAGAGTATAGTCAATTTATCCTTGTCTACAGCTACCTACCCCGATATTTGGCGTAAAGCCTTCGTACTTCCCCTCCCCAAAACAAGCAACCCTACTCTCCTTAAGGACCATCGACCTATCAGTATCCTACCGTTTTTCTCTAAGGTTCTTGAATCGGTGGTTAACTCCCAGCTTACAGAATTTCTTTCGAAGGAGAACCTGCTCAATCCATTCCAATCTGGTTTTCGAAGTGGCCACAGTACATCCACGGCCCTTCTCAAGGTCACAGAGGATGTCCGCGCTGCCAAAGAAGCGCAGATGGTCACGGTTTTGGTGCTTATTGACTTCAGTAATGCATTCAATGCTGTGGACCACGACATCCTCTTAGCCGTTCTCGCCCATTTCAACGTTTCCGTTTCGGCTATAAAATGGTTCTCCTCCTACCTTCGTGGACGTCAGCAGGCTGTGCGTGCCGGTCAGGATGTATCTGACTGGTGTGACCTCAAAGCTGGTGTCCCACAGGGTGGAATTCTGTCCCCTGTCCTCTTCGCATTGTTTATCCACATGGTCACTCCTAATCTTCTTTCCCATTACCACCTTTATGCTGATGACCTGCAGCTTTATGCATCCGGCAAACCAGATGAAATCAATAATATACTGGCACTCGTCAACAAAGATCTGGATGAGATCCATAACTGGTCAGCTAGTTACGGTATCTCCGTTAACCCGGACAAGTGTCAGGCAATAATAATTGGTAGTCCTCAACAAGTTCATAAGATAGACACCTCCAATTTATGTCTGTCGTTCAATGGCTTCCCTATTACCTTTACTCCCACTGTTACTGACCTTGGTTTGGTCATTGATAGTCAGATGAGTTGGAGGGCTCATATTGAGTTTGTCAGCAGAAAGTTCTACGCCTCTCTTCATTCAATAATCCATTATAAAAAATTCCTCCCTGAAAAAACTAAAATCTCTTTAGTAAATTCTCTCCTTCTTCTCATTATAGATTACGCTGATGTGTGTTACCTAGATCTTACTGAGGAACTCCTCAATAAACTTGATCGTCTTCTAAATACTGGCATCAGATTTATATTCTCCTTGAGGAAATACGACCACGTTTCGTCTTTCCGTGAAAAACTTAAATGGTTGCGTGTTCGGGAGCGTAGGAAAGTTAGAATCCTCTGTCTCCTGTACAGTGTACTTTTTGAACCTCAAACGCCTATCTATCTGAAGGACTCGTTTTCTTACGTTGCAACCGATCATTCCCGATATCTCCGCTCATCCAGCAACTTTCTTCTTAATGTCCCCACCCACAAATCTGGCTTCATGTCAAATTCCTTTGCCGTGATAGCTGTCCGCTTATGGAACTCTCTTCCCACTGATGTCAGAAAAGCCCCGTCCCGTCCTTCTTTTAAAAATCTACTCAGAGGCACTATCTCCAATCCTATAAATAACTACTTGTGTGTTCATATATAGTTTTTATGCTTAGTATATTATATATGTATTTATATCTGTGTTTGTAGTTTGTATCTATGTATGATTATTAGGATGTATTTAAGTTATTAAAATGTATGTATTTAAAGTTTCTGTGAACGTTTGTACTCACTGTATAATTTTCTTCTTTTTCTTTGTTTGTATTGTAATTTGATTTACTGGTGTATGTTTATAATACTGACCCGCACTTCTGTTCTCCCATGTTGTGAGGTTGACTGGTAGATAATACTTTAGTATTAAGTCCACCCTTTGTACTTTTAGTGCAATAAAGTATTAAATAAATAAATAAATAAATATATAGTATGGCAATCCTTAGAATTATTGAGCATTGTCGTTAACAATGTTCAAAACTAACGTTATACGCTATATCTACTACCCACCTAGCGCTGTCCCTGTCACATAACCTAAACAATACTTTTAGATGTCATGGTACGGCCACTGGTCTAATTTGCTACATTTTAAATTTATACATATATTAAAATAGTTAATTTTAAACATTATACTGACCAAATGTTTCTTAGACAATTTGTTATCCTGATAACCCTACCGATTTGTATGATAAAATACTTCATTCTTTTCTACATACCCAACAGGCTTCATTTTTTCTACATAGGGACAGACTTTGTTTTATACTATGTATTGATGTGTTATCCCAATGCATAAAATATTAAAGTCCGTTTTACGTGAACAGGTAATAAACATCCATACAAACTTTCGTGATCTTAATATTAGTTAATAGGATTATACTAAACAAAACATTCTATGAATTATAATAAACTACTTACATCTTTTTGGACAGATAATTACAGGACAGGTCAGGTTTTTGTGATTTTCAAAAATTGTTCAGAATACCAGACTTCAAAATCACTGATCACGTGTGTCTTATATACTGTGTGTATAAAGACCCCAAAGAGCAATGATCTTAGAAACGTTGTTGGGTTCGTCTATATGAACAACTTTTACTATGGCGACAATGCGGGGAAATGAAAATATGGTTGGCATAGTAAAAGTTGTTCATATTGACAAGCTGAACAATGTTTCTAAGATCAATGCTCTTTGGGGTCTTTTTACACTCTGTATGTATAAGACATTGGTTAAAAGGTTAAATTAACTCATTCTTCGGTGGTTTAGGCATATGGAGAGAATGGATGAAAGTCGATTGACGAAAGAGATTTATATGGGTGATGTAATAGGCCGGGTGAGTAGAGGTCGCCCCAGAAGGACATATACAGACCAGATTGGTGATGTCCTGGCCGAAGGTGGCGTGAAAAGTACTCGAAACCGGAGGTCATGTATGAAAAGATGTAATGAATGTAGATGAAGCGAAAGGGGTATGTCAGGACCGTGACAAATGGAGATCTGTAGTCTCTGCCTACCCCTCTGGGAGACAGGCGTGAAGTGTATGTATGTATGTATTAACTCATTCAACTATGACGTTTTAAAAAATATAAGTTCTCCCTCTCTCTCTTCCGTTCTGACCGAGGATAAGCGCCGTAAATTAATTCATTATTTGGAGCGAGCTTTTCTGTATGAGGTTCTCGCTGGAATTGTCATATTAGGGCTCGTAATCTCTACTTCATCCGCATTAAATGATTGGCCAAATCATCTTTAAATAATTGTCGTAGCAATGATTGTACATTCCCTCGCCTTCTAAATATTTTATTATTAAGACCAACAAAGGACATTACCATTTGTACCTAGTATACAATGAATACATTAAAGTAAGAGCTATTATCATTCCGGGCCATTGAAATTCACACACGTTTATGTGTTTTTTTGTGTACAAATCCTGAGTGATTTTTTTTACAAATCCTGAGTGATTAACAATATTGTGAACTTACAGAGATGTCCTACCGTCAGTGTCGCCTGGGTACTTACTGAAGATGATGCCGGAAGATGCTCCCGAAAACCCTCAGTCCGGGAAGGAGTTGCTAAAGGAGTTCAACGAGGCCATCATGCCGGGGGTATGCAATATTTTATATAAATATTTTATAATTTTTATAGTAAGACACCCCACGATTGCATGATCGGTTTATGCATCGTAGGTATATTTTTTTTGGAGTTTTACACAGATCCCTCTTGTTTTTAGGGTTCCGTACCTCAAAAGGAAAAAACGGAACCCTTATAGGATCACTTTGTTGTCCGTCTGTCCGTCCGTCCGTCCGTCTGTCAAGACCCTTTTTCTCAGGATCGCGTGGAGGTATGAAGCTGAAATTTATATCAATTACTCAGGTCTACTGTCCCTTGAAGCTGTGAAAAAATCAAACTTCTAAGCCAACGCAATCAAAAGATACAGTCGTTTATGCCGCAAATTTTCGACACTTGCAAGGGAATCAAAACCTACAGGGTCCTTCCCGTGAACTCAGAATCTTGAAATTTGGTACGAAGCAACGTCTTATAGCATAGATAAAGGAAAAATTACGAAAACCATAAATTTTTAGTTACATCACATATTATATTTTTTTGTTAATAATTTTAAACTTACTACCCATTTCCTCATAAACGCGTAGAGGTATTAAATTGAAATTCATACCAAATACTCAGGTCCTTTAAGCTGTAACAAAATCAAACTTCTATGTCAACGCAATCAAAAGAAACAGCAATTTAAGCTGCATATTTTGAACTCGCAAGTACTCGCAGGGGAATCAAAACCTAAAGGGCGACTTCCAGTCGACCTAGAATCTTGAAATTTGGCATGAAGCAACGTTTTATAGCACACATAAAGGAAAAATTCCGAAAACCTTAAATTTTTGTTACATTACAAGATAAATATTTTTTAATAAATATAAACTTATTACTGTTTTCCTCATGAACGCGTAGAGCTATTGAAAAGTGAGTTATTTTTATATCAATAAAAATACCATAGTTGATATGACTCGATTGTCGTAATGAACGAACTTTGTAAACCTTGCAGGTTTGTACGGAACCCTCGGTGCGCGAGTCCGACTCGCACTTGGCCGGTTTTTTTTTTTAATTAATTGTTTGGTTACAATTGCGAGTCTCATACAACATAGTCCATGCTTTCGCTAGGTAAACTAAACAGTCAATAGGTACACTTTTTGGTGAAAAGCAGCTTCCTTATTATCGAGTAATGATGTGATTATCCTGTACCTACCAACTGTGATTGAATGATAAGTGGGCATTGACGTACGAAATAATGTATTTATAATTACGGATAGGTCCTTATTGTAACATTTTTGTATACCTACGTACTAATTCCGTACTATTTATTTCTACGTAAAACATGGAATACGTTTATAACCATAGACGTAGAATCCCGCCGCTACGCTTAAAGACGAACAAAGTGTGGGAAAGAGACTTCATACTAACCTATCAATACCACTAGAGAGAAAGAGAGGGAGCATAAAGTTGAAAGCGCGACCACTTTTTTGACAGCCAGAGAGAATATAACCCTATATAACCCTGCCCATTTTTTCTTGGGCGCGTATTTTTACGAAATAAACCCTTTAAGATAATAGAAGAACTACACAAATTTATATTTAATTATGGTATCGTGCTCAGTAAGTGATTGTGATGTCACATCAAGCAATAGTCCAAAGAAATACACGTTCTACAGGTAAATATGTACAGACACAATATTTTTTCATGATCGAAAAGTTGTATGAATCTTCATATATAATAGGATAATTGACGTTGATTCAATAAAATATATGAAATTTATTCATATATTTTATTGTAGTGAAACCTAAACGGTAAAACGGCGATGTGCGAATACGCTTGGAGAACCGTGAGCATTGAGAACGTGAGCAAAAAGTGTCTTTTCGCAAGTGGGATTAAAAGGTTTGAAATTGAAAAAAAATATATGAATAAATTTCATATATTTTATAGAATACACCAGCCAAAAACCGTAATTTCGATTCTTTTGTGTAAAAAGTAAATTTGCTTGTTTACGCTAGGGGTTGACAACACTTGATTTTTCGTATCGATATTTGAAATTTATAACCTTTGAGCCATATACAATTTTCATTATGAAGGATCATTTGGACTAAGTGCCAGTTTAACTTTATGTAATTAAATTTCGATGTAATTACTTAAAGATATCCTACGAACTCGGAAATAGGAGCGAAATGGACAAGAATTGTAAAAAGATCCAATTGGCTTTTGAAGAAAAATTCATGCATATGTAGCATTACGTAGTTATCTGTATAATAACAGAAGATACTATTTTTTTTTTGATGTAGCTATATTAAATTTCAATGAATACCTATTGCCTATATACACACATCAAAAGTGTCTAGGGATCAAGAACATTTTTAGCTCAAAAAAATCTAATTTATTTAAATCAAATCTAATCTTCTGGATTGGTCTCCTACCTAATTCCTCATGCCTGTATCAATGACTTATCACCACATTTTTAATAAATTATCAATGAATTCAGTTTTTGTAAAATATATTCTTAATTCAATCTTTTTAATATATTCTTAATTAGGCCTTACCAATAATGGCGGATTTGCTATT